>BOSO01003823.1:212555-234733 GCA_018403395.1 Gorsachius goisagi
CCCCCCCCCGGTGTGAGGTCAATATCAGGATCCTCCAGCCTCCCATCTTTTCACAGCTTCCCACACTTCACCCTCACTTCAGTAGCATTTCACTCATGACAACCAACACACATACCACAGACTAAGAAAAGCAGATTTAATGCACTGATTCACAACACTATTTGCCTCAAAGCTTTCTGCTTGTATCATGTACCAATGAATTTCTGTGAGCAACCACAACAGCACCATCACACGGAAGCTGTTTTCTGTGCGTTGGCAACAAGTCCTTGTGCTCGCTGTCTTCATGTGCTGGAAAGAAACTGGTACCATCTGAACCTGGAGCTCCAAACTAGGGAGATAGTTCTCCACATCAGCCTGGTAAGGTTCCTATTTTGAGGAACTGTACCTCAATAAGGTGCAGAGTTTAAATAAACACTATCAAGAGACCACTGATAAAATTTGCCTCAAATCTTCCCTTAAGTATTGGCATATAACAACATTTATACTTATAAAATGGTATTTTATACACTGTTGATAATGCACAAAACCAGGAATTTAATTTTCAAGGCAGTTTGTTTTTAATGGCTGGCTCAGAAAGAAAAAGAACCCCCAGCCTTTCCCAATTTTCCCATTTTTTTATAGATGTTATGTTATAAACTAAAGTGCTCTCTGCTGGTTAACAGTGGGTAAAACAATGCTTTAACACTCAAACTACCATCCAGTCCTAATGCACATGCAAAACAAACCTCCTTTCTTCAAAAATTTTTTTTACTATGTGTGCATCCCCCTGGACAATGCATTCTTTTCTGAAATAAGTCCAAATAGGTAGAGTTCAAGTACAATTCAAGTATGTCTTCTAAAAGCAAGTTAAGGCTTGGATACGTTAAACTGGCTAGCTAGAGGAAAGCCTCTGTAATTTGTCACTTTTCAATGAAAAGGTCATAAAGATCAGTCATGCTTCTTCAGGAATGAAAATTTAAAAAATCCTCTTTCCAGAGCAACCTGTTAACTGTCAAGCAGCTGACACATTCAAACCATTCCCTGAGCTCAGGTATGCCGGCAGAAGAACATCACAGGTTCCCACCAAACTTCAGTTACTTAGCTGCGTACCGCTGAGTCCAGCCCGTGAGATGGAGACTGTGTTTATCAGGTTTTAGGAGTCATGTCCTGCCCCTAACTCACTTTATTTCTGAACCAGCAATACCTTCTGTGACTACTTATTTCAGAACCCCTTCAGTTTTTCCTGTTTTCTCTCTCATTTTCACAAAAATGAGTAATCTCCCAAGCACTGGTATATTTAGAACATGAAGGAAAAATCCAGATAAGCAATAGAAGAATTTTATAGTCACAAGATGCTCTGAGAGGTAGGAAAAGCTCTCACACTCCTCTCCCCCCATATTGCTCAGCTAACCATAGCAACCCTGCTGAAAAGAAATGTAATGAATCTATCTTCTCCCATTTGAAGTAATCATTCCTGTGTTAACATTTAGCCCCTTTTATGAGGGTTTTTTTTTTCCATTCCTCCTCACCTCAAAAAATTTGCCAAGTTCTTTCACTCCAAGTACAGCCACTATGACAGAAGGAGAAGCTTAAGCATTAGATATAAGAATACTTAATGGAAATACCCAGGAGATTTCTTAGGAAAGGCTTTTAGAAAAAAAAGTGTTCAAATCATGCCTTTCAACTTTATTCCTCTGCAGAACCCACAAAAATTATTTTTGATAGTAAAACTACTACCAAGTGCCTGCTGACATCAGTCCATCTCTAAATTATACCAAAGAAATTATTCAAATTAACCTTCTTCCATCCCCAGGCTTTTAGCATACTCATTGTAACAGAGTATTAAATGCCTTGGGTAACTGAAGTGAAGGAGAAAAGTCAAACAAGACTGCCTGAAAAAATTAAGATTTTCAAATCCCCAAGACAAGTCTCTTACGCATATTAAAGTGCTGCCACAAGCATAAAACCTGAATGAAAAACAATGGATTTTGAAAAATTATAGAAACCAAGTAAAATTTAAAGTTTTAGAAGTGAGCTCCAAGCCAAGAAAGCAAACAAGATTAAGACAGAGCAATACCAATGCAGAATTACATTAAAATATTCTAAGGAAACATTGCCATTCAGAAAGAATCTCTGCTTAAACTTACCACAACACTGCTATGACCAAAGGAGCAGCTCAATAAACTACAAGTTACAGTTACTACCTACTGTCTAGATAGTCCTTGCTCACAGATGCATTTTTATTTTTTTTTTAAATAATGCTCACAACAGTTACTTCTTTGTGGAAGCACGCATGTGTATTTTGGGTACGTTCCGATAAGCTACAGCAAAGGAACAACGCGCCAAAGTGTAACACTTCGCAAGTGCATAACTCCTTGAAAAACTGAAATTAATACCACTGTACTCATCAATAATTTAAAGATTTCAAAGCACATGCACACTGCTCCCTGTTACTGCTTAATTACAGTAGTGTCTAGAAGTGAACTTTCACAACCTCGTTGATACATATCAGTTCTAGGACAGTTCTATTTTTAAATCAAAATAACTCGCATAAGAGGACAAGAGGGTAGGCCAAGTTCTGTCTATCAGAACAGTTCTATTTATAAATTAGAGTGACTTGCATGCAAGAAGCAAGGGGTACGCAACTTGTTATTGGTAACCTGTCCTGTAACTGTGTACAACGGGTTTTAAAAAGCACAGCTATGACAGTTACTTACTTTACCAAAACAACATCCAAAGAGCAAACAATTTTGAAGGCTAATTAAAGGACTAAGAACATGGAGAAAGCAGGGCAGTCAAAAAGCCAGCTTGCTCTTTATATGTGTAGAAATCCACAAGCTTAATTTAACAAAAGCTTGTGGCATTCGATGTTTACTGTAAGATCACTTTGCAGATGGACCGCTTAGTACTTCCTCTTGCATCTCAAGCAATATTCTGTGCCATGGTAAGCCAAAATTCAAGGTTAAATCAAGTATTACCTAGACAGGAATAGAATTTGTGCTGAAAGGGTGGAAGACAAATTAACTCTAATCCTCTAACAAAATTAAACCCAACAAAAAGTCATACCCCTTTTATGTACAGTGTGTATTTTCCTTTCAAATATTAAAGGAAGCATTTTGTGAAGACATTAAAAGCTAAGAAAAAAGTTTTGAAGTCAGTCTCAATTCCTTCTCAAATTCCTTAATTTGAGCAAAATGCCAATTTAAAAGATGACTCAAATACTGACTTCATGAACTTGTAATAGGCTTTTAACACTGCCTGTCTACCAACCTGCTCTTGTTTGCAAAGGTGCATGTGTGTAGAGGTCTATTAACCCATGCCAACACAAAAAACAACCCAAACCCCACTTATCTTCAGGCTAAGATTATAAGAA
This sequence comes from Gorsachius goisagi, assembly GCA_018403395.1. Lineage (NCBI taxonomy): Eukaryota > Metazoa > Chordata > Aves > Pelecaniformes > Ardeidae > Gorsachius > Gorsachius goisagi. The sequence goes on from BOSO01003823.1 coordinate 215,908, forward strand.
TTGAGTAGTGGTTACCACTTAGTAACCATGCCCAGTTACTGGCATGGTTCGCTATAGTCTCAACTACCAACCTGAAGATTATTTTTTTTTGTCTAAAATCATGCTCTATAGGCTAGCATTGCCCCACTTGATCTCCCTCCTCCTTTTACATAGAGGTGTATCATCAATTCAGACCTGGAACAATATTCTAAGCAAAAGCAAGGCAACCCACGTTTTAACTCAGGTGAACAAGTTAATGTTAACTTTTGTATTGAAGTCCAGGGCTGAACATGAGATGCTAACATGAATCAAAACCAAGCTGTCTTGTCTTCACAATTACTTTAACATATGTTAGCTAACTGATTTTAGGAGCCTTGAGGACAAACATATCCCTTGAGGATGGAACTGAAGGGAGTCTGGGAGTGAAGCCCAGAGTGGCTAGGAAGTTACTCCAAGGGAGAGAGAAAGCCAAGAGATTAAATTCCTTCCCTCACTCCCTTAAGGGTGGAAATTAGCTTGCCTTGAAACATCCCTCAGCAACTGATGTTTGTAAGAATACCAGTTCATTAACAAGGGAATACCAAACCAAAAATTAGGTAAGGAACAAAGTTATACCACAAAAATCCTAGAGTTTGTTAGCTATTACAAAGTTAATTCTCCACCAACTGTGTTTGAAAATAGTTACACAAAGAGAACATATTTTATATCCAAGCTCTATAAATTCCTATTTACCTGCTGAGATACTTCATGGTAGCTTCTGGTTTTGATTTCACTCCTTTCATGTTTTGCAAGACTTTTTCCTGTTATTTTATAGGGGTTCTTTTAAATTTCAACCTAGAAAAATAGACCATTTTGCTAAACTAATGGCAGGTTTTGTACTAAGTACGCATATTACTGTCAAGTAAAATCTTGTAGAGTAAGGACAGGAGCAAGAGCAGCCCCGCTTTGGACAAACTTCCACAGGACCAGAGCATGGGGCAAAGAACCCTACAAAGCAGTATTTCATGGAATCACAGGATCATTTAGGTTGGAAAAGACCTTTAAGATCATCAAGTCCCACCATTAACCTAGCACTGTCATCCCACCACTAAACCATGTCCCCGAGCACCTCATCTGCCCAGCTTTTAAATACCTCCAGGGATGGGGACTCTACTTCCCTAGGCAGCCCATTCCAGTGCTTGACAATCCTTTTGGTGAAGAAATTTTTCCTAATGTCCAATCTAAACCTCCCCGGCACAACTTGAGGCCATTTCCTCTTGTCCTAACTATGTATTTTAAGGTCGCTTTACATCAGAAACCATGGCAGGATTTGGAAGTTTACCTGCCAGCACAAGGTGCTTCCCAGCTTACAGCATCTTCCCATGTTTACATTCGGGATACAACAGGAGGATGCAAGTCAGCTAAGGGGCTGCCTCTCCAAGGGTGGGTTTTTGCCAGGCTGTGTAGCAGGGCCAGGGGCTAGCGTGTGTCACCTTTCTACGGCACTTCCTTCACAGCGAGCCATCAGGCCAGCTGGTCAGGTCTCACCAGTTTGGTTATCAGACAACAGTGCCCCAGAACAGGAATCTCTGTGGTCAGTGTGTATTAAATCCAGCCTAACGTCAACCCCATTAAGACAAGTACGTGGGACAACAGAAGGTAAGAGACAGATGAAGCAAATCTATACATAGGTGCATGTGCAGCCTCTTTGTTCCACAGAGTAAAGCTTATTTTGACAATCACAGAAAAAAGGGACAGTGGCTTCACAAGCCAGGAAAATGGTATGAGCCTTCATGACAGATTATTCACAACCCTACAAATTCACTGAACTAGTAAGTGCTAAACAACCCAAATTTAGCTTTGATTCTAAGGCCTCAGGCTGCAAGTTTTTTTAAGTCAGACACTCGTCTGAATTTTACTGGTGATATCACAGCAGCAGTAAGAAAAGCCATTCTTTTAAACACGGGGAAAAAAGTTAAGTTGGAGCAACTCTGCTTTGGGACCACATTTGGAGCATGACACCACAGATTATCTAGCAGGTTTTCTCTCCAGTTAGGGAGAAAATTGTGCTTCATGAGATTTTGGTTAGGTGACAATTTCTTTGTCTCTTACCTTTTATTTTAAACTATGATATCACATGTACCCACTCTAAACACCAATTTAAAACTGCAAGAAAAGCCTTAAGTCATAGCACTAACTGAAAAACACGTAACATTTAAACTTAAAGTTTCCACTGAGGACCATAAAACCAAAAATTATTTCTCATTTCAGAACTATTATGACCAACAGCGCCTTAAGTGTGTACAGGAGCTGATGTTAAACAGTCACCTGCCCAAGTACCTCTTAAAGAAGAAACCCCCCAAATTTGATATCCAGATGAGATCTAATCTACGCTGTAACAGTCACTGTAACATTATCTGTATAAATCTGTTTATATTTGCATACAGACATCTATTCTGCAATATAGTCCTGAGGTTAATCAGTTTTTCTAAGCTATCAAATTAGAATTTCTGCCCTCCACAAGGGAAATTTCCATTGAAATTTTTTAGTTCTTTTGCAATTCTTGCACCAAGAAAAAAGATTTGGGGGCAGGAGGAAAAAAGGGAGGGGGTTGTTCCCACTCTTCTCTCATACAAGATCTTTCTCCTGCTCCATGATTTAGGAAAGAGAAAGTGTTGGAAAAAAAAAGTTTTTTTCACCATAAACAAATGATTGGTTTGGAGGTTTGTTTGTGTTTAAGTCTCCAACAATGAAAGCAGTAATTTTTTTGTCCAGCTATACCACACATACAAAAATAGGTGAAATGACGGCCATAATTATTTCACAGAGCACCAAATAAGCCATATCCTATTTACATTCAAGGCTGTACGCTGGCCATGATTAGATTTCTCTCATTAGAAGATATGCGGGTAGGAATAAATTAACAGATAATGGAGAGGCAAGAGACACTAGACCGGAGAAAACATGTAAGAGGTCAAACAGGAAAATGCATTAAATCTGACCATTCCATAATAGAAAGTGACACTGTTATATTTATTTTCTCTCTAGCACTGTGCCCATAATTTGAAGTGTCCCAGACACTTTCAGCATCCAATAGCAACAAATATATTTCTGCTTCACTGTGATTTTTTTTTTTATATCTCATGTAAGGAGTAGAAGTAGTTAGGAGTTTCTTTCTCTTCCCAACATGACAATATGTACTGAGTCTACCAGAAAGATCTTCCTTTACCCAAACCAGCAATTTAAGAACAAACATCATCAGAATCATTTTAAGCTGCCCTAGGTCAGCGCCTATTGATTAAAAATGTTCACTTCTACTTATAATTGTGAAAGCAATTTATATACAGCTCAAAAGGAACAACTTTCATCTATAAAGGTCTGTCAAATATTTGCTTCAACAGAACTGAATCAAAATTATGAGTTTGTTTCTACAATCTGTTGATCTATAACACTATAATCATGTAGAACCTTATGCCTAAAACACATTATGAAGATTTAAAGCAAACAGCACCTGTAAATTTGATTTTTCCTATGTCTATAGAACTTCCAAGAATCTCTTCAAACCTGAAACTACATGAAAGCTTCTCTAACGTGTACAAATAAAAAACACATGGATGAACACTAGCTAAGAAAAAAAAGACACCAAAAATTATCAGAGAGTTCTGGGAGGGGGGGGACACACATGACTGTATGCTTGCCCGGTTTCTGTAATCACAAATCTAATCTGTCACACAGAATATGGATTTTCAATTTTAGCCAAGGGCCAATTTGAGTTTGAGTTGTTATTAATTTAGAATAGTTTTAAAAGAAAGGGAGATTTTCAACTTCTCATAAAATGAGCAGAAGAAGCTTTGTAATTAAGTAATTAATTCATGAAGTCTCATAATTGATGCTATGGCAACTGGAAACAACACTTGGCATTAAATATAAAACACAACTAGATATAGGGGAAGGTATTAAAAGTATCAAACCTCCAGCTTCATGCAAGTTGCAGGCTCCAAAACTGCACTCTCCTATTCAACAAAATTCAAGATTATCTTTATTGAAATCAGTGAGGAAAAGTAAGCAAAAGGAAGAAAATGTCTCCTAGAAAGTCAACTAAATTCTAGAAACTCACAAGATCACCATTATCTATAGAAGTTACACTCACAAATATACAATATATTTCTTAAACGTAACACAGATTTTTCTCATACTTTATATTCAAGACCCTGAAATTTGTGAGTAGTTTTATTTTACTATTATACTAGATTGAAACAAATCATTTTAGAGGGAGTCCTTTTCTTTCATTTTTATGATCCAACTGTATTTTATTAATTGGCAAGAAATTAATTTTTCCCAACTCATGTCCATTTCGTTCATGATGGTAATTGATAAGTTATCTCCCTGCCTTTATCTTGATCCACAAAATTTTTCATTTCAGATTTTGTAAATTAGGAATTCGTAAAGAAACAAAAGCAACCAAAAACCCCTTTGTATTTGGAAGGATCCAAAAATTGAAAGGAAAAAAGTCAGTAAAAGATGACTATCACCAAAACATTTTCTTTATCATAAGTATATTTCCATATTCCTCTTATCAGCTGGAGGGTGAGTGGAGAAAGAAGCCACCATTTAAATAGCTAAAGCATAAGATGTACTTTGTCATTATGGCATCTACAGCTTACGTATGCAGAGCAATACTTAATGTCCACTTAAGCCCTAGAGCTCCACATCTGCAATTTTTACAGCGGTACTCCCGAAATGCTTATCTTAAGTGAACATAAGCAGCAGAAAAGGAAAATAACTTTGTCTTTCTGAACCCATGAACCCAGCTGCATGGAACACAACAGAACAATTTGCAGTGATTCACATCTTGCAAACGCTGCAGCTATGACATGAGGGGACACTGAATAGGACAGGCTTGCCAGGCTGTTGGAAAGGAATTTACCCGTGCTGCACTTGTAACATACAACCTGCCCTCTTCCAGAAAAAGCTCGCTTTCAAGTACTCCAATAATTTGCTGAATAAAGAGCTGAAGAGCTATTCAGGAATGGAAACCATACAGCAGAAGGCTGCAGAAGGCTGGGGAAAAAGGGGTCTGCGTTGAATTTCCTCTCACATTATCCACATGCAACAAATAACCCGTTGCCGCTGAACAGCTCTTTGTAATTGTTTGGGCTATTTTACATTTCAGATTATTTTGTAAGGTTACAAACTTGAAAAATATAGTCATATAGTGAAAGAATTAAAAAAATACAAATGAGCACCACAAGTTTCAAAGAACCTCATAAATTATGCCAGAGAATTATAAAAAAAAAAAGAAAGCCTGTTCCCTGAATCAAGTAGTCCAGTAGTTATAATTTGGATCTCTCCAAGAGACTAGGATAAAGACGTTAAAGTCTATTTAAAAAGCACCTTTTATGACATTGTATTATTTAAGTGGCAGTGATCAAAACTGACATCAAGTGATACTGATACATTACTGATTTACACACCCAGAAACCTCACTGCTGGGCCTCCAGATTCTCTGCAGACTCTGAAAAGATTCTAGCACTCCTTTCAGAAAAATACCTGAAAGGGTACAGTACCCTAGCCAAAATCTGAAGCAGGAAGAGATCATTAGAACCAGTTCTTGCACACTCATTGCCAACTCATTGTCCTATTAAGGGTAATTACCCTCCAGTTTCACAAGGTTTTCAGGGTTAAAGAAAACCTGACTATTTCTGCTGCACATGCCAGGTGACTAGACACTTAGGAGATATAGGAAAGCTTGCACCCACCATGGCACAAAGAGATATTAAAGGAAACCCCTTCTGGTCAGAAGTTTCCACTTAAAAGCAGCATTTATTTTCTCAAATACCAATCCACTGTTGCAACCTTATTCAACTGAACATTTTTTTCCCCATCATTCTAAACTGTATTTTGCTTTACTGTACAAAACGCTTACTCAAGTTCTCTTCAGTGCTCACCAGTTCTTCATGGGATATGCACAGGAAGCTCTCTTGGGAAGTTTTTTGCAGCACCAGTCCTAAATCAAACAGCAGCACTTCCAGCGAGAACTTTACTGCATTTGGCAACATTGAGTACATTCTTTTAGCCTGTATATTTCTTCATCTTGCATTTGTTTAACTGCACACCATTTGCAGCACTGTTAGCCTCCTATACAGTGACTTTTGAGGCTTATAAGCACGAGTGAAACACTTCAGCCCTTTTTTTGTGGCTGTTTTCTTTGGGAGTTTTAGTTGATCCAGATATCATTCTTGAGCTTGTAGTTACTTCCTCTCTTTTCAGGCTCCCATTAGCAGTCCCAACCATTGTACTGGTCTAAGAGCATCAGCTGGAAGAACAGATACTTTTCCAAGGGCAGAAAAAAGAAAAGTCAACATGAGGACAACTTGCATCATCTAAGCTCTTCAATGTGCCAGTGGAATTCAAAGGTCTGCTAAAGTAGTATATGACAGAAAGAGCACCACAGCCACTAGCTCCCAGATAACACAAGTGAACCGACTGGAGAGGTAAGCAAGAAACTAGGAGGCTTGTTCCTTCTCATCATCTCAGGCTCCTTAGCTTTCTCCACCTCCAAGGGCTTTCCACCATCTTGTTTCTGTATGGAGAGCTGCTAACATAAGCATCATCGCCTGCACCTCCTCAGTAATACCAAACAGGATTCAAACATGGAATATGCTGAACGATCTGCTCCTCTAGACTCCAAACAGCATTTTTCCATCACATTTAGTATCATTTTCCATGGTAGGTAAAAGTCACAAGGGTGTCTAGAGCAAGTGTGAGCATAATTTGCAGCTTCCTAGTCAAAACTGTTTAAAACCTGTAATTCACAGGTGCAAGTACTCCATACAATGGCAGTAATAAAGACACTGACATCCGTTTCAACACCACCAGCACAGACTGAGCTTGCAGAACCAAAACAGTTAATCTGTTAACCTTTAGGGCTGCCCGGTCTTTCCTTGTTAATTCAAATTGGTGTGTTCACATTCCACTACCATTATAAATGGCCTCCTCCTTCTCTAATGAGTTTTAGCTCTGCAGGTTAAAAACACGTTTGGTCAACTTTCAGTTTCAGCTGTAATTTTCCCAAAACAAACACTGCTTTCCTAAAACTTTAAATATGGGAAATTACCATGAGGTTTTTCAAGGTCAGAATAGGTGAATTATAGCCATGAAAGTGTCTTAGAGAAAAAAAAAAAAAGCTCTTTCCATCCATCAACAACTGAAACTGCCACAGACCATTAGAGACGACCTATAGATACCATCTTTACCGTAGCAATGACGAACTGAATAAATTCTTAAATTTGTTTCCCTATTTTTCTCATTCTGTTCATTTTTTTTGACTGTTGTCATTAATCTGAGAATTCTCAAGAGAAATGGGCCCTCAACAATAGCTTTGATCTTCCCAAAAGAAGTAGAGGTGCCAAATGTCAGTAAAAGGTGTGGTTTAGATATGTGTTCCTATTCTAAGCAGGAGAAACAATAGCAAGAAAAGACTGAAAGCCCTGACTTTGACCTTAAGACAGTTTAGTTTAATATTACTTTTCACTTAGCTCACTAGTTAAGCCCTAAAGATAACTTCAGGGGATCATTACCAGAAGGAAAAATAATCCCACTTTCTTGATATTTTGCCGTACTCCATGAACTAGCATTCCTGCTCAAAGAATCTTTCCAGTTCAGCAGTCATGCCCCCTGGCTCTTTCTCAGGACACATCCTTACACATTATACACGTGCCACTTCTACATTATTTATACAGCAACACTTCCAGCATCTTCCTGCTGCAAGAAGCACCACAAGACTCTTCAACAATAATGGCAATGCTTGTTCTGGTAACAGGAGGCATTAGCAGGAACAGCTTTCCATATGCTGCATTAATAAGCTTCATATTTCACTAGCTGCATGTGGCCTTGTTCTTCAGAGCAAATTTCAGCTTCTATTTACACCATTTTGATGCCAGAAAAGCAGTTGAACTTTCATTACCATGACATGTAAGTCCAAATGACTATTAGCTAGAAACATTATACTTAAGCAACCCATTTTCAAAGTCTTAATGGCTGACCAAGTGAGCTGATTAACCCCATCTGATTATTAAACTCCAGGGTGCGTCATAAATGCTTCATAGAGGCGTCATCACAAGACACGTTCGGAGAAAAGTAAAAGTCTGGAGTACATACAGTGTATGTAACTTTAAGTACTGAAACTGCTCCAATTTAGGTAACAATTCAGTTTCAAGCTGCAAGAATTAGCTAGCAAACCCTGCTTCAAGCTGTCAATATTTTTTATAACTTAAAAACTAAGGACAGCATTGTTCACTTTCTATGACAGCTTATCAGATGATTGATTAATTCCATCAGGCTGAACATGGACAGAGCAACTCCTCTGGAAGTGCAATCCCATCTCACTTTATGATGATTACCCAGTTACATTATATGCATAAGGAGTTAGACCTGGTATCTCATTTTTCTACTGTTGCATAGTGAACACGCTATTCTTTGCAAAAGCAGTTTAAAAGTAACTTTGTCACTTTTCCCTTTTGCCCTTCCTCCAACTCACTCTCCTTCCCCTTCATTTTCCCTTTCAACTAGTGTTATGTGCCACTCTCTCTTCCACTTCTTCCTCTGCCTCTTCTTGATCTGCGTGCAATGTTCCATCTCTGCACAACCACTGAACCCTCAAACTGGCCAGTGAATTTTGACATGAACCCTCCATTTTAACCCATCTCTTCCATATGCCTTCTGTACACTCATCAGCTCCCTCCACATGCTACCTTGGCCACACATCTGACTTTGCCTTTTGCATGCATACCAGCCTCTGGGATCAGTGCTTGTAACAGCTCTGTGGTATTCATCCACCCTACCATGAAATACTCATGATTTTGTCTTAATTTCTCCACCTATCCACTTCTCAGCTTCTTCCCACTCTCTTCCTTGCAGTTTTGAGAGCGCCAAGACTTCCCTTTCAGCTCTACTGTTTAATTCCTTTCCAGGCACAAGTGAGTACCTGCTCACTTCCAACTTACATTTTCAGTCTCAATCTCATTCTGTATAACATCACAGCTAATTCATTCTTCATTCTCACACTGCTAACATCTGCCCTAATTTTTATAGCACCTTTCACCATCTCTTTATACTTGCTTTTTCACTTTATAGTCTAATGTTTTCCCTAAGTTGTTTCCTCCCATGTTTTCTGCCTCCAAGGTCTTTCTCACAATCCACACCCATTTAACCCAGCATGGCTATTCTTTTTCTGGTTTAGTTTCTGAACAGCCTAATCAGTTCCTTTTATCCCATACTTTGTATCTTCCAGGTGTTGGGGAATTTTCACAGCAGCCCTTGAGGTGAATTAAACACACCTTTGTGCTCAAATATAAAAAAAAATTACATAATGAACAACACTACCATTATAAGTAGTTCTGCAAGAAGTATGCAGAAGTGTATCAGGAGCAGATTCCTTATCTATACTTCCACCAGCACCAATCCTGTGAGCGTCGGCATGGGAGCCCCCAGCTCCAGCTGCCCAAACACCAGCACTATGCAATCACAACAAGACCATGTTGTGGCTGTTTCTTCTCTCAACAGCAAAGGAAACTTCACTCCTATACAGGGAGTATCTCAGTCTCTGGCATTCCTGCTTCCAGACAGTTCAGTTCCTTTTGCAGATAGACCTTCTTGCCCTCCATGCCAGACCATTCCTCAGTCACAAATTACCACTGCTGAGCAGTTACAATTTGAATTTCCCCTTCACAGGCTCCAATGCTTTTGCTTCATCCTCTGTTAAACCCCTCTGGGGTTTCTCATACTCTTCTGATTACTAGCAATCTTATTCCTCACCTTTGTTTGGAGGGATAGTAGGAAGGGATGAAATCCTTTCACAATTCTGACCTGACTGAAAAAAATTTCCAATAAAAGTTACACCTCCCATTGCAACAGCTTCTTCTCTCTGCTTCAGCAGAAGACTTCCCTGTCTCTGGCTCTGAAGAAGTCAGGCAGTTCTGCTGCCGGCAGGATGTTAGAAAATAGGGTAGTTTCTATACACAAGTACAAAGTCATCAGCATTTCTTAAGCAGACTGCTTCAAAGTGACTGGCACCCCAGAAGCTTCAGGCATGCTTCACCCGTTTCCTTTACTCCACCGTTGGGGTAATCTCTTGATGCTGCTGAAGATGAGGGTCGCTTGAATGCAGGGGTTTTCCTTGTCCTTAGCGGATTGTTTCTGTGAGCAGCCATTGCTTGAAGTGAGGTTTCATTTATTACCCCTCCTCCAACAGGTGCTGTCCAGATATAACAAAGCGATCACATAATGGAAGTTTGGAGACAAGCCCAGAAGCTTTGCCATCTTCTGCCGAGGCACCATTTTGGCCTGTTACTTCGGAAGCCAGGAAAATATAATATTGGAACCTAAACATCCTTCCCAGCACTTTGCATATAAAGTTGCTGCATTACGAAGTAAACACTTTTCTTGTAATAGGAGGAGAAAAATTAAAAATTGTAATTTGTTTGAGAGAAAGGCAGAAAATATTAATAACTAAACCCAAAACTCTTTGTTACTTTTTTTCTTCTACTGAGAAAAAAATATCTTACAGGAATATGTAAAGTATCAATCAATAGAAGGCAGTTAACTTGAATTCAAGTAAAAAACCCAAAACATATAGGTCACTAATACTAGAAGAAATGAAATAGGTAGGATTTTACTGATTGCTGATGTTATTGATAGCCACTGCTACCATTTCTGTGGTACTTAATTATCAAGGGGCTTTGTAATTTTTATTTCTATTTACTATTTTATTGTCTGTTTGCAAGGAGTAAAACAACACAGATCTAACTGAAATTTGTAAGAACAACCTGTTCCGTTGAGAACCATTACTGTGATTTATGTATTTATGAAAACATTCTAAAAGGAACAGTGTACAATAGGTTCCTAGCTAAAACAATATTTGACTGCCAAAAAATAGCTGAATTAGCTGACTGGTTTGTACTCCAGAAGAAGAAAAAAGCTTATTTCCCCACCATGATTATGAGTTTTCAGATTTACACAGCAGACAAAGCTTAATTTGGACATCCCAAGCTTTTTAAAAATTAAAAAACACAATTGTGAAACATTCTCCCACTCTACAGCCTAGCACACTGCATCTAAATTGCTTCACCTGTCCCAATTCTCACATCTGATTTACATGCAGTTTTGTGAAATGTATACGTAAATTGTCCTTTTTACATCAAGTGAGGCTCAGATGTTTAAACCAACATCTTTAACATTGCCTCTACTGCCTATCAATCCATACACCTTTGTCTTCTGACTGCAGTGCTCCGTGTAGAACTTTATGCTTTATAAAATAAAGGTTTATTTTACAAATGAAGATATCTGTTGTAGTTTTTAATACAGAAACTTGTGAACACCCTCTGTGTTAAAAATAACCTCCTGGGATTTCTAATAATCATAAGCAAGCACAAAAAGGATAGAAAACAAGACAAGAGTTCATTTTACACTCATCCACTTGCTATGCAGTTACATTATATTTTTATGTTCATAGAGGAGCTCAGAAGACTTAGAATCATAAAATCATTTGGTTGGAAAAGACCTTTATGTTTGAGCCCAACCGTACCCATCCACCACTAAACCATGTCCTTAAGCACCTCATCTACCCATCTTTTAAATACCTCCAGGGATGAGGACTCCGCCACTTCCCTGGGCAGCCCATTCCAATGCTTGACAAACCTTTCAGAGAAGAAATTTTTCCTAATATCCAATCAAAACCCCCCCTTCCTGCTGCAACTTGAGGCCATTTCCTCTTGTTCTATCACCTGTTACTTGAGAGAAGAGATCAACACCCACTTTGCTACAACCTTCTTTCAGGGCAGCTGTAGAGAGCGATAAGTTCTCCCCTCAGCCTCCTTTTCTCCAAGCTGAACACCCTCAGTTCCCTCAGCTGCTCCCCATCAGACTTGGGCTCCAGACCCCTTACCAGCTTCATTGCCCTTCTCTGGACACACTCCAGCCCCCTCAATGTCATTCTTGGAGGGGCCCAAATACTTCTGATGCACATCTTGACACACATCAAGGCTAAGAATGAATGCAGCTAGAAAGTCAGTGCAAAGTGCACACTACTAGAAGCAGTTGTACATATCAGCTGAAGAACCAGACCTGACATACTGATCTTTTTTCCCAACTTGTTGACATTAAAAATTAATTCTCATTTGGAGATCAAATTTCAGAGAAGGAACCAGATATTTCCCAGGCACGTATCCTAGCTGTAAGACACTATATGGCAAAAAATATAAGAGCCAAACACTATGTTTTCAACATCAATATATTTTCATAGAAATTATTTTGGTTTGGAGTTTTTCTTGTGACACAAATTCCTGCATAGAGAGATCAGCAGGATCCTCAATTGCTCCAACATCATCTTCTAGGTGCAAGGATAAAAAAAGTTTTGCACCTTCCAAATACCAGGATCTGACATTGCACATACCTGGGTCAGCAAACACCACATAACAGATGCTGTTAACAGTGTTTAATCATTCTACATGATTTCTGTAAGGACCATTTAACCTCCAGCAACTCTGCACCTACCATGTTGTGCATTACTGCCCCAGTGCCACGGCACTCTTCCAACTGAGAGTGTCTCAGCAGAGTTTGGGGTTTTTTCCAGTCCTTACTTCTGGCTATTTCTATTAACTCAATTTAGCTTTAAACAAAAAGGCCTACAGATGCCAACTCTAATTTCCAAGCCTTTATATCAAAGTCCTGACCATACAGCTAACTGGCACAAAAGACTGAAGCAGTGAACTAGATTTCTAAAATGCTGCCATCTGATTCTCATCCCACACAAATATGTAATCTAAGTAATGAAAAAAAGCTTTCGTCTCAAACATCAGCTTGTTCAAAGCTCTTGAAATAAGTAAAATGTTGGGATTTGGATTGAGTCATGACAAGTTAAAGCTATAACTGTAAGAAATAACCTTCTGAACAACAATAAAAAGAACATCCTTAATGTCAAGCAGAAGAGAAAGCAATTACATTTTCAGACAAGGACTGTCAGTTTAGAAATATCCAATGTAAAGAAATAAAGTAGGTTTAGTTCTTTCCACAATTTCTTGGATTCTTCATATATTTTTCAGCTTATTTATAATGTTTTTATATTCTGTTTTCTTTCATCACAAAAATTTAGAACTAGTAAGTTAGTGTAAACTATCATCGGTGAAGTTTAAAGGAAAATGCATTTGCGTCAGCTATTAAGACATACATTGGTGTAGTTTCATCTAGCTGCACACTCTAAGTATCTGCTTTTAAAGGAACAAAAATAGGAACTGAATATTACCACAGAGCTCAGGCAGCACCAAACAAACAGGCCTCCTGCATGATAACAGTGTGGGGTACAAGACTTAAAAAGGAAAGCAGTCAGCATTGCTCAGTATAGCTTGGCCATCCCCTTTGCAAGTAGTTACTGGCCTCCCACTGGGGTCAGTGTAGGGTTCAATTTCAGGTTTGGTACAAGCACAACACAACAGGGAAACAGCAGCACAGCTTGAATACATAACACTTTGGCAGGTCCAAAGTTAACAGCTAAATTAATTTTCCTTAATTCAAAAGCTTTGTTCCATAGATTCAAACAATTAGACAGCTGGCCTTAGCAAAAATAATAAGGTTTTCTTCTTTCTTCCCTCCCTTCCTTCTTCCCTCCTTTCTCATGGGCAAAGGATTACTAGAGCACTCAAAAGGTCTTCCTGTCCCAAGAAGATTAAAACCAAGACAGTTGGGTGACAGACTTGTCCATTGGAACAGCTGGCATTATTAGATACTTTAAAGAGGTCACAGGGTCCAGCAAATCTGAAAGTTAAGTGGGAGACAGTTCTGCCAGTGCTTTTGCTGGAAAAGATAAATATGTAATATGTATGAGAAATATGTAAGCAACTCTTTATAAATCCAGAAACTTGAATTTCCACACTTTAAGGGACTAAAGACAAAGCTGAGATACACAATCAGTGCAACTGCCTGATCAGATGATACCACAGGTCTGACTCCAGCATCCCCAGTGCTCACATTTGCTTCTGATGACAGTAGCAACCAGGGGGAACAACTGTCCAGTTGCAGTACAAAACCAGAGAAACTTAACTCAAAGTAAGTTATTCTCTGTGCAACATCTTGCCTTGTAATTTGCCAGTTACTATAGCAAAGATAAATTTTACCCAGACAAAGGGTGAGGGGCATAGATGAGGGAAAAGAGAAGGGAAGTAGTACAAACACATTCCTGTCCAAAACTTCCTGGGATCTGGTTATTTTGTTCACCTTATTCTAACCCGACATAAGAGAAAAAGATGTACACCAGAGCACGACTGGAGTAAAACCAAGACACTTAGGAGTAAGTTATACACAGATTTGGAACATTTGAAGACTACAAATTTCTCATGCAAGTTTCAGGTGATATTTTAGTGGGAAAGGGGATAATAATTCATAAGCCAGCACTATACACTCTAATACAGGCATAAAAGTATGGCATATCTTAATTTCTCATTGAAGGGATGACTAGTTGAACATCCAACTGATGAAGACATAGCTAAACACTGAGGTCTGCTTACCTGGTATTTTCTTACCAAGGACATTGAATGAAATTGCTTTCAGCCACAGGTGGCAAGAGCTCTAATGACTGACTGAGGATTTTTGTTTGTTAAGAATAAGCAAATTCTACAGCAAGCGGTCTTTAGTCAAGTTCTTGTCACATCAAAGATGTGTAAGCCGGCTATCCTAAAGAACAACGCCTTTCATGAGATTTCATGCGAAGAGTTACTGCTTATTTGCTCACATAAACAAAGCAACATCTATGATGTGGAACATTAAGGAAGCGCATAACAGCAACACAGATGCTTACAGAAACAGATGGATTAGAAGAGGCTCCAAAGCAGCGAAGACAAATGTAAGACAATAAACACATTCTCTCTGAGTGTTCAAAAAGATCAGACAGTCCCAAAGATTTTACAGTACACTATTCTCTTTTTTCCAGTGATAAGCTCAATATTATAGTGATATCATGAGGATAAAAACAAAACCACTAGCATGTAAACCCAGGGAAAGAACAGAAATGGGATTCTTAAGGTTTTACCTTTCTAGGGCTTCCTGGAGGGTAGAATTTGTGGTATACCTGGAAATAAAAGAAATTAAATTGAAAAGAATTAAAATTGGTAGGCAAAACAATCTACATAACAGTACAAAAATAAAGCTTGCACAAAAAGATAACATAACATTAGCAGGGCCTACTGCAGAGCAATCCAAAGACCATCATCACTTTGTAGCAAAGGTCTCAGGAATACATACACTACACCCTACAGAAAATACAGCATGGAGCACCAGCATCAGAAATATGAAGTCACAAGACACATTCCACTTGATGATGTCACAACGTGTTTCACATCCCACAATTGACTGATGTCACAATAAGCATTTCACATCCCATGGAATGATGTCGTCTCACTATCTCACAGGCTTATTATACATACTAGTTGTTTTCAACCCAGGGTCCTACATAAAAAAAATCTGTGTGTCCTGGAAATCTGTTTTCTGAACAGATCCATGTCTTGTCATGGGGCAAAAGATTAAGTCCCTAAAAAAGGAAAAAAAAAACAACCAAAAACTAAAGGTTGTGAAATATTAACACACCAGGCAGAAGGAAATGGCTAACCAAAAGCCTGCAAACCACCAGAGCATGACATCCCTTCAGTTCTGCCAAAATCTGCAGAAAGGCAAAGAAAGTGCAAGATAAAGTGTATGGGGGAATAAAACAACCAAACAAAACCCAAACAACGAGTAGAGGTATCCCCTTCATCTACTTGGAAAACAACAAGAACAGAGATAGACCATGTTCTTCAGCACAGTTTAAAGCATCTTGGTGGCTTTGAATTTAAGATGCCACCTACAATGCTTGCCCAAATGCTTTTCAAAAAGGACAGCAGCCAAAGGCATGGCTACATACACAATGACCTCTTGGCAGATGTTGGGAAAGAGACCAAGCAGATTTCATGGCATTATGACACAAGTCCCCAGAATCTTTCTTTGATCTCTGCAGAGTTAGGAGTATCCAACTGGTCAGATCTTCAGGTGAAAGAGCAGGAAGTTGAATCTGCCAATCTAACGAAACACTGGCTTTTTACCGAAGTCCATCTGCTGCAACTCTCTGCCTCAAAATACAAGAAAACTTAAGAACTGGAAAAGTAATAATGCCAAGGTGACTCCAGTAAAGAACATTAATCTACTTGCTGTCTCAAATTTATTTGAAATGTGAAGAGATGTATTTGATTGGCCCAGCTGATAACATGAAAAGTTTTTTTATTTCAGAAGTTGTTTGGAGTTTAGGTTTGATTTTTTCGGTTTTGTTTAATAGTATTTATGTCTTTCCACAGAAGAGTTGTTCATTTTGAGGTGCTTAATTTCCCTAGACATTACAAAACATTTAGCTAACCTTTAAACTGCAGCCAGATCTCTCCCTTTTTTGTGAATAAAGCATGTAATATCACAGAATTTAGTTGGAATGTTTGTATGCTTGTACTATGACTGACTGCCCAGACCGAATAGCAACTAAGGAAAACTACTGCCATTATAGAAACAGTCCCACTGAAAGAGCACTGCCTAGAATTGCTTATTTTCTACTGTTCTTACTTAAAATCCCTGTGAGAAACTAGGCTCAAGAGATGTATAATCTTGCTTTTGGTTTTTGTCACAGTCTGAAAGCAACAATTTTTTTTTTTTTAAACAGTGGGAATTCAGAATGAATTAACAGCATCTATATAAAGCTCAGCTAATTCTCCATATATCATGAAAATCCAAATAGTTCAGAGTATTTCCTTTCCCAAATAAATGCAATCTGTCCAATAACCCCAGTAACAAAGAATATTTTCAAGTTAAGTTTCTCAAAGTTCTTGTACCAAGATTTAACTTGAACACAAAACACTTTACTAATAATCAGTAAAAAACCAAATAGCATCGTTCAATGATTCATTAGATTTTCTCACCGTAAAGTCAAACCACACTCTAGTTCAATAATTATGTGGCTGTAATTCTAAACAAACAACAGGTTCTGCCTCTATAAATGCTGTACCTGTTGTAATGCAGAAGTTATGCAAAAAATTTACACAGATCACTCAACAATCCATCCCTAATGTACCTGAAGAGGTCTTCACATCCCTAGTGAATAATTCACATTTCCATTTTGCCATAGTCTCACAGCATCGAACAAGCAACTTCAATTTAGTCACGGCTGTAACTTTATGAAATCTGAACATCACCAAAAGTGGTCAGAAAGCTGAGGGTGAAATTGCTTTACAAACCCAATCCACTTCCCAAAAGGAAGAATTAAATAGTCCTAGATATACCTGAAATAACAAACCAGAATCTGAAGAGATTGGCCATATGCTAAACTGTCACTCTCCCATACTGAGTGATGAATTAAGACGCTAGTGTAGCTGGCTGCTTACTACAATACTGTTCATGTCACTCACATATGTTGCTTTGGCAGTTGTTACAGTTTTTCATAGATTAAGCAGAACATTAATTTGAGAACAAATTACAGACCAGCTAAAAGCACTAAGTTCTTGACCAATTTCCATGGAACTGGAAGAAACAATACAAAAGACTGGAAAGATACGAAGGGTAACTGCTGTACCTTTGCAATTTGTATGATGGAAAGCATGAGAAAAAAATAAAGACTGCTAGACGGGAGTCCAGTAATCAGTATTTTCTGCAGTCTATGCAATCTGTGCAGTTTTCTGTAATCTGAGAGATATAATGCTCATGGTATTGTAAATAGAATATACAGAGAGG
Source organism: Gorsachius goisagi (assembly GCA_018403395.1). Taxonomy (NCBI): domain Eukaryota; kingdom Metazoa; phylum Chordata; class Aves; order Pelecaniformes; family Ardeidae; genus Gorsachius; species Gorsachius goisagi. Next base: position 233,656 of record BOSO01003823.1, read on the forward strand.
AGAAACATTCACCAATAGCACTTAGGGAATATATCACATTAATTTAACTAGCTAGTTAGTACAAACAACTCACATGTCACTGATGTGAGCAATGGAGCTTTTCTCCATACTTGGCATACAGGTAAAGAAATATAGTAATGAAAGAATTATGACAGTGGCTTAATGAAAGATAACAAGAGGCCATACAGTAAAATATATAAAGTAGCAATGAAATGCTTATAGTAGATGTGTTTGTATCCCTAGACAAGATTCTGGTCACTGAAGGGTTGTGCTCAACAAAACCAAGCAAGTCAATCTTTGTGGCATTGGTACTGGAGCAAGTTGTCACTGTGTGTCTGTAGTGGCCGAAAGGACAGGAACACCTTGCTGCTTCGCTCTTCACTGTGTTTCTTACACTCCACAGTAATGTCAGCATCCACATTCTCCAGAATTTGCATTAGGAATAAAACATTACTTTGACAGCTCTTGAAGTTTATAATCAAGGTTCCCAGCATTACCACATTCAGACATGTATAAAATGTTTTCTGACAAATTAGAACTTGTAGCTTTGCGGTGAGGGGAGAAGCGGTCGGTATCTGTACTTTCCATAAACACAAAAGTACTTGTAAGGTACAAAGAGTACTCTGAATGATGGCATTTTTAATAGGCTAGACTCTTCTTGCTCTTGATTCATTTTCTCATCCATTTACTTTTAGGCTACATTGAAGTTACCATAAATGACAGTCCTGCAACACCGAGTTCTTTCCACAGGTGCTTGTGTGTCTTAGCCAATAAACAAGCAGAGTCTGACAGAATACAGATGTAGAGCATCCTGGCCTCCATGGAAATACTTGGCAGCAGATAGTTAACGGAAAGCACCACAGTACAAGTTCATGTCCACGGCTACTCTACTGAGGTGTGCTCCAATATATGTGTGTGCACATCTGAATGAAGTGTTTCTATGTGCATATAGATATACACACAGTTGTGTATGCTATTTTGTGCAATACTGATTTTAGGTTGATACTTACGAGAGGACACCTGTAAGTCTAGGATAACAGACATGAGTGAAGATGTTAGGCTACATTTTCAGGTACTG
>BOSO01003823.1:234787-273291 GCA_018403395.1 Gorsachius goisagi
AAGTCCAACTGTTAATCTGACACTGCCAAGACCAGCACTAAACTGCGTCCCTAAGCACCTCATCTACCAGTCTTTTAAATACCTCCAGGGATGGGGACTCAACCACTTCCCTGGGCAGCGCGTTCCAGTGCCCGATAACCCTTTTCAGAGAAGAAATTTTTCCTAATATCCAATCTAAACCTCCCCTGGTACAACTTGAGGCCATTTCCTCTCATCCTATCACTAGTTATTTGGGAGACCAACCCCCACCTCGCTACACCCTCCTTTCAGGCAGTTGTAGGGAGCAATAAGGTCTCCCCACAGCTTCCTATTCTCCAGGCTGAACACCCTCAGTTCCCTCAGCTGCTCCCCATCAGCCTTGGGCTCCAGACCCCTCACCAGCTTCACTGCCCTTCTCTGGACATGCTTCAGCTCCTCAATGTCCTTCTTGGAATGAGGGGCCCAAGACTGAACACGGCTTTTGAGGGGTGGCCTCACCAATGCCAAGCACAGTGGGACAATCACTACCCTGCTCCTGCTGGCCACACTATTCCTGATATAAGCCAGAGTAGCTGGAAAGCTGCCTGGCAGAAAAGGACCNNAAAAAAATTGCATATTTTACAGAAGATTACTATTTCCCCTATAAACAGGTAGCAGTGCCTTCAGCTGACGTATGAATTCTGAGGACCTCTATCACTCAGAGCTGATATATTTTAAGTGTTCAAATGATGTACCTAGTCCCATTTCAACACAGGCTTTTATAGTGTTTTAATGTCTTGCCATTTAGTAGCTAGAATCCAGCAAAGGGGATATAAGTGCTATTACTGGTAGCTAATGGATATACTTCTTTATTCAAAATGTAGATCAGCAATTGAGCTAAAGGGCTCGATTCCCAAAGGGAACAAGCTCCTTTCATTACTGTCCAACACTTAGACTAAAGGAGAACTCTCTGCAAGTGGTAAGTAGGGGCAATATTCATATTTCTAGGTTCCCACTTACTAGATGATAAAGGCACTGCATAATATTTAATTTATGCCAGTCACATCCAATATCTCAAGTCTTATAGCTGGATACATTTCCCCATACAGTCCTTTCCTATTTCCATTTTAAAACTGCCTTTTATTCAGAGCATTCTTCTGGAAAAAATACACTTCAGGACTATATAGAAAGAGCAGAAAAGGTTATTTTTTCTGAGCTGTCCCACTCAAGATATGCAACTACCTCCCAGCTGTGTTACTCTGCTTGTACAGCCTGTGTCTCCCTTGCTTACCTGTGCCCCATGCTACTGTGCTCACGCTGCTTTTGACAGAGGGCTGCAGCACACGTGAGCAGATCAACGCTGGGTTTGACTCAGCTATCTGCCAAAGCAGTGGAGACCTCAGCTGATCCATGTAGTTCAAAGTAGCCATGCTAGCTCCAGAACCGAGAGAGCGTATTCTGTAGCTGGCTACCAGAGAGAAGTCACATCCTTGCTCAGCTTTCAGGATTATCTCAGCAACAAATACACCCTCATATGATCATACCCTTTCACAGATACAGACGTGCCTCCATGATGCAGCTTAGCACTGCTTTAAAGCAGGACTGCTAAAAGATTATGATCTCCCTCAGTATCCATGCTTCACCTTAGGAGAGGGTTAAACCCACAGTGTTGGAAAGGCACACACTGCAGCCATCTCTGGCTGGAATCAGAGATGCCAATCCTATCGAGGCTCTCGTTGGCACAGGCTAGCTTCAGAGCTCTGCTCCTCTGCCACATGTACGAAAGTCTGCAGCTATTGCTGCAACAGCAGAATGCAGAGTATTTTCACTCAACCACCTGGAGATACACATCAAAGTGATGAAGATGAGTCACCCATTTTCTGAATTCTCTCTAGGTAATTGCACACTAATCAGTAACAGATACCCTCAATCCTTTCTTCTGTGGCCAGGACTAAGCCCTTCTGTTCCTCCACACATACAGAGCAGACACTTCCACAAAAGTCAGTCTGAAGTCCAAGGCTGAAATTACTTCGTTTTTGTTACCTCCAATGCAAGCCACACAATCTCATCCCAGCAAGGACTTAATGAGAACTTGGTTTGTTCAGGTCACACATTCAGGGAAAAAAAAAAGTTTCCTGGGAGACCACCCAAACCATTTCAAGTGCCAGTGGAGACACCCATATACTAGCCAATACTTAAAGCTGTTGACATATATCTTCTAACTTGCACTGTAGCAAGACTTTTTTTTTTAAACATGATTAGTATTTTGACTATTGGTGAAATGGCATCATCATCTTAATTAGCATTTTACTAACAAAAATAATTTTCTCTTAAACAAAATATTAAGACAAACAGTAACTTCTCTCCCAGTATCATCATCATAATACACGCAGATAATACTCCTTTTTTAACATATTACAAGATTCCATTTCTAGCATGCTGTATGGTGCAAGTTCTCTGGGTTGATTTAAGCTGTGCCTTTTTCTCTTTCCTCATTTTACAGCTCCAGCACGTCAACAACAGAACACAGTATTAGCTTGGATTTAATTGCTCAACTACAACAGAAAAATTTCTTTCAAGATCCAAGCTGCTGCCTTCCTATGCAGTAATAATTTGTACAGAAGTGCTGTGTGTATTAAACAATCTACGTGTTTGCCAAGTTGGAGACCTGTAAGTAGGATCAGCATCCAGTTTAACATTTCATTGCAATCTACTGACATGCTAATTAATAGCTAATCAGAAAGCTGCTAATAAGCATACCAGATATTTAGATTCACACTTACTATTTTTAAAAGCTAATGACTTACAGCATATAGAATGGTGAAAATAAATCAGTCTTCTCACGCCACACAGCTGACTTCAAATATTTATCAGAAAAAGAATAATTAGCTGCTTCTCAAAATGCACTTGTATGAGTGTATCATCAATATTAGGACAGCAAAAAACAGTGGCAAACATGAAATTCCATGGGTATCATTGCATAAGATTTCTTTTACCAAACTTCTTCCTCCCACCATCCACACAAAAACTTAAAATTTACAATAAAACAAAGTGCTCACATGTCATGTTAATGTACTATAGCTAATTTCATACAGTTAACCCTGTATTCTCATCAACAGAAATCTCTGTATCTAGATATGAGACGAATAAAGTCCATGGGTCATTCACTGCTGGGAGGGGGGGGGGGAGGGGGGGAGGGGAAATTTGAGAAAAGCTAAAATAAAAACCAGAAAATGGCTCAGCAAACAAACAAGCCAAAACCAAACACTGAGCACTTTGTCAAGGATCTGGGTATTATCCTGATCACACATAAGTTTCAGCTACAGCCACAACTTCGGGTAAAGAGGCTTCCAAGTTCAAATCATGGAAGTGACAACTATGTCACTTCCCTCTCTTTAACAATAACCTGGACAGACATGTTTTGTACTCTACTGTCCCCAAATGGGTTATCTAGAGAGTCACTGATCTCATCTATTATTCTACCAATGGTCACTACACTTATATTAATATTTAATTGATGAAGAAACTGTTGATGAAAAACTTTCATCATTAATACACTTAGCAATAGGATACTTGCCAATACTGGAAGTGGATGAAGAGTGCATAGAAAGCATTCACACAATATGGTTGCAACAGGTTTATTTGGTACACACCAGTATCTTTACAGCCGATTGCTACAAACAACTGTCATTGCAGATAACTATCAAAGTGATTATGATAGGTTATTCAAAAAGTTTTAGTTACAAAACTTAAATTTAACTTTTCAGTGAACACTTAAGGGTTACATTTTTCCTAGTAAAGAATGTGATCATTCTATAAGAACTGTTCAAACTCTGAGCAAGAACTTCAAATCAATTGCTTATGAACCACCTACAGACTAAAATTTTTTCAAGACTAATTTTTGCTTTCAATATATTGTTCCAGTTGACAAGAAGAGAAACAAAACTCACAGTTCAAAGTTACTAGGCAATAGCTTGTGTTATTCAGTTACGCAACTGTTACATTTCCATGCAAAAGATCACAGACAATACATTTCCAAATAGGCAAGGACCAGCTCTGCTTGCAAGGTTAGGTTAAGGGCACAAGAATGCACGTTGAAGTGCAACGTATTCTTGTATCATGGCAGGTATTTTGAACTCCCCTTTTCATTCCTACATGAATTCTAATGCTTCATGGAAAAGCCCTCCACAGGCAGAGCCTGAGCTTGTCTCTGGTATTTCTGACAGAAAATGAAGAAGCTTGCCAAAGCTCTTCTGGAAAGCTCCAAGCTTGAGTAGTGTTTTCATCTTCTGAACTACAAACACTGAAACTGCAGGCTACAGTCAAGTGTCTCTTGGGATTTTTGTGTTTCTGTACCTATGAGGATGACTGAGACATCTTATCCTCTCCTCCTGTATCCTCCTTCTTAATCAAACTGGGACTAAATATAAAGGATAGAAACAAATCAGCATACCCCCCACACACCCCTAACATCGGCAACGTACAGAGGTAGAGAAAAAGTGTTACAGCAGGTGACACCAGCTAAAAGCTCCCACAAGCCCAGTGCGATTCCAGCAATTTATTCCATGGTTCTTAATTCCTTTTGAAGTGTTTGTTTCTAAATTTCCATCAGTTATTATTAATTTCTCTAAACTAATTTGCCAGTCACTGGGGAAAAAAGTGATAGACAGAAAAGAAAGTGTATAAAAATGAGCTTCCCATCACTTTTTTCTGCTCAATTCTAGATTTATATAAAAAAAAGCTGCTTAAATGTCTGCTCGTATTAGCACAGCTCTTCACTGTGCAGATTAATCATACTGCTCTTCCTGCCTTCACCTTTTTTTTAATAAATCAGTGTTATAAAAAATTCCTTTTGCTTTTACTACAACAAAATCTACCAAGAATAAGAAAGGACTCCATGAAGAATCAATGATAATCAGGACAACAAGAAAGCCTGTCCTGACCATTGCAGGTACCCATCTTCACACTCCTGGATTTGAAGGAGCCACGTGTTTAACTGATGCTGCACCTACACACAAATCACAATTATTAAACAAAGCTAGCAGCTGTTTGCTGGATGGGATTCTTAAGCCATTGCAAAACAAAACTGCAATGTTGAAACAAAAAGATATTTTTTAAATGGATTAACAAATTTATAAAAGTGCATGCTTTTCCCCTCAAAACGTGTATTTCCTTTTTTAACCAAGCGCTTCAAAGCATGCTGTTCTTATTCAAGTTTAAGAGTACCATGAGATAGCATTTTCAGAAGTACCGATGTGATTCAGGCCATGCAGCCTGATTCAGTTTGAAAGCAAACCCAATTTGAAGAAACGTAGAAAAGAAAAAGCATCAGCTTTCAGTGTGTCGAAAGACAGTGCTATTTGAAAACACAACTCAGTTATTTGATTATCGATTGGCATTTAAGTTTGATACACTTGCTTAGAGAACACCACAAAGTCGTCTTTTTCGGCACAGACATTTGAAAAGCTAAACAGCTTACAGAAAAAGGGCTCCAAGAAATATCTGAAATTCTAAATGCAGTTGGGAGAGAGGCCAAAGGATCTGTGCATACCCACTATCAACTTGAAGCAAAAGAATAAGGATATGAGCCGATAAAGTGATTTATAATGTCTAAATCTTTAAGTAATTTGCATCAAATTAAAAGTTTTAAGTCACTGTTTTTATCTGCTAACCACACGGAAACAATCAGAACCATGACAGAAATAACACACCCTCTAGGGCTGCAGGAAGCCTTATGCTTTCTGGCTAAGCAGAATGAAATGCTCCCAGGTGTATCAAGACACCGCTTCTCAGAAATACTGCATTATCATTTTCTGATATTTGCTTTTAAAAATCAGATTTCTACATTCCATTCAATTGTACATTTTTCTAGTTTGTTTCTATGACTGAACCACAGACAGAGGATGGGCACCTGTACAGGGGCCAAGCAGGCTGTAACATCTAAATAGGCTGCGTAGGCATACTCCACATCTGAATGCATCGCACTCCGCATCTGTCAGAGCATCTCAACACAGCACAGGTTTTTCATCAGCTCCGTGACTGGGTACATTACGTAAACTAAAAAAAAAAGTGCAAATGGAGAACCAAATTTAAGGCAAGTAAGCAGCCTATCATTAGCAAGGAGCTGACAGATGTTAATTTGTCTACCACATTTCTAAGCATCTCCAAAATCAGAACAAATTCTCCAGCAATGGATAGGAAACTTTACTGATCCAAAGATAACTACCTACAGTACTGTTCCCCACTGGCAATACCACCTTGCTCCCTAAGCAAACCACAGCAAGCTGTGTGCCAGCAGGTAATTTGCTTTCTCTTCCAAAAAAAGAGACGTTCGAAGACCAAAACTCTCACACGGACTTAGATGCACACAGAAAGGTTGTTACTGCTGAAGGTCATTAAAGGCAGGAGCTGCAAGCTCAGAAATGTTTCACTTCCAAATGCAGACACACAAAAGAAAATGTGAAAAATGTAAACAGCTTCAACACCACAATTTTATTTTAATCTCTTTAGGGGTCAAGCTATCCCCTGCTGCTGCTTTTTGAAAACAATTTTCCTGAAGTCCAAAACTGCGCTGTGTTATGCTGACCCAATGGTCCATATTAACATGTGGAAGACATTTGCAATGCTAATCACCTAGAAATAGGATAGTAATGTTATTTAAACCATTAACACTACCATAAGATCATCTTAGATTTCCCCAAACAGATTTGCTAGCAGATCTGCTGAAGGTACATAATGGTGGAGGTTGCCATGGGAACACAGTACAGCTACACACTTTGCCATGACAACCAGGCCTCCCTGGAATACTAATGAGTGCCCATGGCAACGCGAAGCCGAAGACAAGATGTCTGGAGACCAAATATTTCATGGATCATTTATAACAAAAGCTATAAATATATTTGTACATTCTCTGTGTGAGATTCGATGGGGTTTGGAACCCTGCAAAACATTACATATGCAGCAATATTGCAAAGTGTAAAAATTACATATGGCTGTAGTATAAATGGAAAATCCAAATTCAAGGCAATGCTATGATTGAAGTTCAATTCCACAAACAACAAAATACCTGCAGACAACACACCCCAAGTTTGCATCATCTTGCACATAAACACTGGTTGCATTGTGGGTTGACACGATGCAACACAACGTACACAATGCTTGGTGTATTCTACATCTACCAAGAAGGTGCTGTTCTTCCCCAGTGCAAACACTGTGCTGAGCATGTGTCTGTTCTCCATATGGCAACTACTGCAATTCCTGTGGCAAAGACAGAAAGCATTGCTTTGGTATTTCAGAAAAGGCTCACAACAAGAGATCCCTGTTACTTTATAGGAATGTTCCAGCAACTCAATGCATGAGCAGTGTTTTTCATTTATTTTTTTATAGAAAAAGGATCCACTGTTGAAAGTTATATATCAGAACAAAATGTTGGCATTAAAAGTGATAAAATTATCATTAAATGACATCTGGTGCATTTTTTTTTTAATACACTCTGTAAAGATTAATTTCAGGGCACTTTCTAGATATTTTATACAAATTACCAAAATCTAAGACATTTCCAGGTACCCTGCCAGCAACTGCCTACCATTTAAGAGAAGTGGCACCAGCTGGAAAGCCAGTTGCTGCTTGTCCCAGAAGTGCTACATGTGATAAGTTGCATCAAGGGACAGCAAAATTTTATGTCACAGAAGACCTCCCAGGGACCATGAGTGGCAGGATTGTGAAACCAAAGGTGACTGTATGCAAGATTTTGACTGATTATTTGCTTTTATATCCTAGGCCTCCTTGCATGAGCTCCTGCTTGAAAATATAAAAATCAGGTGTTCAATATACAGATTTACTTTTTTATCCCCCAACATCCATGAAAGAACATCCAAAACATGATCTGTAACATGTATTTATTAGCCATCCTCCAGGTGTAAATAGATCACTTGTTGCATTTCCTAAATGACAGAGCACTGAGGGCAGCGAGAGAGACTACAGTCAGTATAAAGAATTGTGAAATATCTTGTTATATCACATTAGCTTCTCAGGTGCCAGATTCTCACTGCTTTTGAGTGACTGCAACAACTGATGAGATCCCAGTGATAAAAACCTCAAACCACTGTCCCTTCAGCAAGTTTTCTCAAGCCTAGAAAAGGCAGCCCCATATGCCAGAAGTGACCATTCAGACCTAGATCAGATGCATCACTTACCCATCTTGTAATCTACTTTCAGCTTGTAGAGGCCAGAAGCAACCACAAGTACACTTCTGAATTCCACAAAATAGGATACAAACAGAAAAAGGTCTGCATTCCCTGACAGAATTATCCCACAGCTGTAACCCAAACACAAGTCATTCTCCAGTTTGCTGCAGGAAGGCCAAAACCAAGTAAGTCTCAAAGACTTTCTCCAATGTTCAGTAGCAGTGTAACCCTACAACACAAGATTAACCTGGACTCATCTCTGGCAAATCCCTCTTTGCTTCCAAATACCACTGGCTGTGGCCACAAGGGTCTGAACATATACAAACACATAATATTAAATCAACGTACTCACATTCAGCATTATCAGATCAGTGTAAGCACTGGCTATGATTACATTAAGATTTTCAGTGAATTGCAGAAACATGTTAACTAGCATGTTTGGAGAGATCTGAGGAAAAGGTGTGGGATGAAATAGCAAGAAAATGTGGACAATGGCCCTGCTATTGAATTTAGGATCTACTCCCTTGAAATAGTATCATAAGAAAAAAGTATCAAGTTAATGAACATTTTTGTTTCATAAGCTTCAGTTAGTATAAAGTCACAAAGAGAAAAGAGGCAAACTGCTTTTTTTAAGCAGTTTAACAGACTGCAGATTAACGAATTACAACAAACATAACCCATGGTGGACCTTCAGGCAACCAAATTTTCCATAGAGGAGCATTATTTTTGTGGTAACACACAGCATTACTCAGTACAAAATTTGTCTTCTACCTAACCTGACTGCACTGGACTGAATCCAATCATTAATTTTTAACTATTTTAATTCCACTAAATACTACAGTGCCCAATGTACAACCCAGCCTTTCATGCCAGCACTTAGAGATCTAGTTTTAACAGAAGCTGACTATCAAGGTAGGAAAGTGGATTTACATTAAGTTACAAGATTATACAACAGCACACCTACATATGTGTGGCAGGGACTACTCTTATTCCAATCCCTGTTTTTCCATGATTAATTTGGGTTGGTTCCCCCCCCACCCCACAAGCTGGTATTTGTCACTCTTGTTCTCTTGCACTCTTCTTTCTTGGGGACTGCTTTATATTATATGAAGGGACATGATGGGTGTTTCAACATCATCTCCTACAGAGCAAAATACAGTGTTTAACTGATCTGGGATCAGCACTGGCAATTACTACTTAAACAAAAGAGTCACTTGTTCACTAGAATGTTTCATGTCATTTGGTAGTGAATTAAAGGAAGAAATGTTTTGTTTGGGAGGGTGTTAGGTTTTTTGGGGGTTGGGTTTTTTTTAAATGGACTGTGCCATGTGGATACAAGAAGGGACAGCTCCCCTCTAACAGTGATAAAAGAAAAATCCTAGTAAAATCCAGAACTAGAGCAAACCTTTTTACTTAACCTAGGAAGACCATCAGTCTTGAAAGCACTCCTTAACCTGAGAAGGTCTAGCAGGACAGGCAGCTCTGCATACAAAGTTACAAGACCAACAAGCAAGAACAAACTTTATCCAACCAGTGCTCTGCACAGCAGATCTCATCTTTTCCTGCTTCCCTAATCTGAAGCGTAGAAAGTCTTTGTTCACAGTAACGGTCTAGCAGACTGAGTCAGGCACTAAGCGATGACATCAGAACACTGCATCAATGGATACAGCTGTCCTTAGAGAAGCCAGTAATTTCTGCATGTCTGGGGCTGGGGGACTAGTCGCATATCCGGACTTGCTATTTCTTCACAGTAATAAATGCCAAGTAATAGTAGTTTTGCTGTATATAAAGCAAGCTTACACTATTCTTGTTCCAGCAAACAGTGAGGAGTCTCTCCACTTTTCAGTTAAGCAAAGAACACTGTTACCTGCTCGTTTCCACCAAAATTAAAACATCTTGCACAGGCTCTCTGATCAAGGACGCTTTTTCACATATGCCCTGCTACATGGCACCACCTCTGCAAGGAACCTGACCCTCTCTCACTGTCTGGCACTGAGCATATACAACATACGGAAACCACACACCACCATGTACTGTTCATTCAGTTCTTGCATGTGAAGAGCATCTGGAACTCATCTGAAAATCCACTTGGCCCATGTACATGCAGGACAGTGCTTCTTAAACATGCCTTTTCCCAAGCCCACGTATTTGAAATATTACTGCATCTACTTATCACTTTTCTTGCGTGCCAGGGCATATGCACACAGAGGAGCAGTCTTGCACGTGGGATGCACATGGACAATGTAATTAGTGTAGGACAGTGGTCTGTAGACTTCTCTGCATTACTCCGAAAAACACAGTGGCCTGTCTTATACAAAAAGGACTGGCAGCACCACTAAAGATGCTAGACAGGAAAGCAAGGCAAGTTAGGAACATTAACGAGATGCCTTTTCCCAAATATACCAAAGGAGAGTGTCCAAGTAAATTCCTCTCTATGTAACTGAGATAATTCTAGTAACAATGAAAAAGGTCTCATCTCCTGGCAGTTCTGGAAAATCCCATGAGTCCCATCTAAGAAATACAGATTAAGATCTCCAGTCAGTGTGGACTATTAGAGCCTTAAATCTTCTTAATCCAGCCTACCCTATTACTTTGTGTTTCCTGATAAAAAAAAATAGACACCCTTCCACATGTATTTTTTTTTCAGCTTCCTCTACTCAGCTTATATAGTAACTTAGTTTGTGATGACCTCTTATGTTTTTTCCCCCCTCTCATACTACAGGTATTGAATAGCTGTCTTCAGGGACCAGTCATAAATGTGAATGATGGTACTTGAACCTGCTAAACTGATTAAATGCTGAAAGGAAGGATCAATTATCAGAGAGGGGCCAGCTAGGGGAGCCATACATAACACACTGCAGACAGAACAAAGAGCTCATACTGCCCTTACTTAGACACAATCTGTAACACACACACAAAAAAGGAAAGTATTTGGAAATATCTTCCTCATTGCAGCTAAAGCATATCCATCAGACCAAGACAGTAATGCAAGAGCAACACATACTTACAAACTGAATTTCTCAGAAGGAAGAAGGAGAGAAAAGACCTGCAGGTTTGGGCACAAGCTGATGAGCTTTGGTCTTTCCACTGTTTCATTCAACACCTACCTATCCATTAGGACATTAAAAGCCTATTAATGATGCATTTCAGATAAAAGGCATTCACTTGCAAATGTCCTTGTTTAAATGCACGAAAAGCATAGGAAACAACACAAAGCTATAACCCTTCTAACTGTAGAGTTACCCAGTTCAGCCAAGCACATAAAGATTACAGACAGAATAGCCATCGGAAGAACATGCTTTAAAGCAGAGCAGCAATTTCATTACTTTCTAGATAAGATGTTTTGTAGAACAATAGTCCGTATAAAAAGTATAACATTAAGTGGGAACAAACAAGAGCCCACAAACGAACACAAAAACCACCCCAAACAAAATCTGTCACTATCCAAGGGGAACTCCCTGTTTCTGTATAACAGCCTGATGTTATCCAACAGCTTTTAGGAACAAAATCCCACCCTCTCTGAACTACTTGTTTAATCAAGCATATTTTAAGTGTTATACCAAGATATGTATATAAATGTGCAAGTGTCCAGCAAAGTGGAAAAATACAGTCAGGCCACATGATCCCGTAACTCCAAGAGACATACGGGATTTTGACACGCTAAGGTTTCTGCAACTGTGGGGCCTCAATGCCATCTACTGGCCATGGGTACTTCCTGCGACCATCATCTTACCAACAAGAAGGTGCTAGGCTGTCATGGGAAGATACACTCTCAAAATGTCTGAATGTGGGCAAGTATTTAATGAGAGCGTGATTGAAAACGCTCGATAGCGGTGAATGGCACGCCTTGTCACAGATGGGTGTGTATTTAAAACAAGTCTTCCTATGCTTGCTCAGGATTTTTGTAGTACAAAAACTCTGTGTAAGTGTGGAAATGACAATGGCTTATTATTCAGTTCTGTTCCTACTGTTTTCACTTATTATTCAATGAATGAATTATCCTTTCCCCTACACTTTTCATTCATTTCCTAAAGTTACCTACTTCAGAGCCATTATGTAGTTATAAGCTCCAACAACAAACCAAAGAGGTATTATCTTTTATTAAACTAACTGATGTAAGTGGGAGAAAAGAAAAGGAGAAAGACATTTCATACAACTGAAAACTTGTACAGTTTCCTCTGTTCCTGGCATATTATAAAAACCAAATGTTATACAAGTTTATATTGGACCTTTTCTTTTTATATCTTGAAACTACTACTGCTAAAACACTACCAATGAAATTACCAACACCACCCAGTCACCAGTAGCTCTGGGACTGAGGTTTCGTTTGCTTTTTCTTAGTAAGTGTTTCCCAGCTCCAGGATATTTGGTTTTGACATGAGTGCCTGGCATTGCCATCACACAGAGAAAAGTCTGCTCTGCAACATCACCCAAGAGTGACATTTAGCAAAATTACAACTGTCCCATGACACTATAAGAGCGTGCCACGTGATTTATAACACTTTGCCACAAACATTGGGCAGGGAGAAGTGTTGATGGCATGGACTAGCAAATATGGTTCAGAGCCTTGCAGGAGACATAGAGGTGAATTTTTTTTTTTTTTTTAATATGACTAAAAATGGAATGAGTTTGTAGCACATGCTACATACTTGATGAAGAAGTTGTAAAATATAGTCAGGCAAACTGAGAAACAGTAAAGTGAGGACTTGTAAACAGAAATGACCAAATTCAAATTTATCCTGCTACTATTTTTTTTTCTTAAGATCCACCAAATATTGACCAATGAGATGAGAGTCATGCACATTTTTTTCTTTGATCTTTCAACAGCAGTAAGATATTCACAGAAAGATAAATGTCTTGCAGAATAAAAAATACTGGAATGCTTGAAATAGCACAGTAAGTACAAATAACTGGGACATGGTTCTCAGGCTATATTCCAGTACTTGTCTGGAAATGGATATACATCTTTGTAGTCATTCTGCTTGACCTTAACCAGTGAAACGTGGCAAAATATCATCATACAGTGATTGCTGGAAAAGAGTGATAGAATGGGTGATTGCTTCTAGCAAATATGCAGGAAGTTAAAGTAGCTTCCTCCCTCCTCTCCCAAAACCAAAAACGGCCCAAGTACCTGGAGCATAACTTAGAGGAAGCAGTTTAGCAGCAAACACGGCAACAGGATGCTTCAATAGACAGCAGGTACTGAAAGATACACAGAGGTGAATGTGTTATGAAGGAATAAAACAAGATATGAGCTTGGTTTCTGGTGAACAAGGGGAAGTTACCCATGTAATACACGAGAAAATTTGGATCTTTGGATCTCCACAGAAAAAAACTTAAAGGGGAAATAGTTACCCTTATCCAAGCATTATTCTAAGATAACTTAAAAGTAAAGAAACCCTAAATGCAATTGCAGTATGCATATTCTATTGTCCCACATTGGAGCTGGCAATGCAGGGCATTGTACATGCACAGTAAATGCAAAGCATCTCCCTCGCTGGTCTGGGAACATACAGTGGTCTTGTGCTTTTCAGAGAGTGTCAGACTTACAGCACATGCTAAGAAAGCTTTCCATATGTGCAGCAAATCCAGTAACTTTGGTTTACATCAAGCCTTACTGCATGTTCGCAGAAAGGTGAAACAAACACACTATAAGTCTGTTGCTTCCTATAAGCACCGAACTTAACACACAAAACTATAAATACACACATCTGTATTTCTTCATAGAAAATAACCAGAGGTCTACACATACTTCTGCTGGAGAGAAAAGCCATACGTAAGGCACAAGAACCATCACATCCAACAAGACAGTTCACTGGTTTTGACATGGAGTCTGACCATCCAGCCTGCTAAGCAATTCAAAGGTATTGGTCACCTTCAGAAGTTCTATAAGCTTACCGTAGACCTTTCCAAGGTTTTAAGGAGACACGTCTTTCAACTGAAAAACGGCACAAAAGATTTAAGTCAACAGGTTTTAACTACAACATTAAAAGACTACAAAATAAATTAAACACACCCTCTCCCTGATTTTCTTTGTCAGTTGTGGTGGGGTGGTGGTGGTTTGTTTTTTACCCCCAGTAAAGGTAATAGTAAATCACGATTAGCAAAGGGATTAAATAAGTATTTACTTTACTAATTTAGCCAGGTCAGCTAAGGATGACCGACTGGTTTTTCAGTGAAGGTTAAAAATATAACCTCTCAGATCATCATGCAGTAAGCTTTGTTGCTGTGGTCCTGCAGGCACATTCCAGACAGTGGAACAGAGCTGAATGTCTAAAAGCACAAGAACAGGTTACTCATGTTCAAAACTTAAGATCAATTCCAAACTCTTACTACTGTAGAAGTGTTTCTGCTGATTGTCATTCTGCAAGACCCTTCTCATCTCCTGAAGTCACACGGTGTACAACAAAGCTCTGCAACATAATTATTCTCTCAAATATTAAACTACAAACCCCATCCACTGTAGAACACCACAGACTGGTGTAGATGACCTTTAAAGTACCAATGTATCCATCTTAAGAAGTCTAAAAACAATACTGTGTGCCTTAACGTCCTGTGGCTTACTAAACAAACATCACGTTACTGCACCATACACCACAGGCAGAGAACACTGTATTGGTTACTGGGTTTGTGCAATCATAGTTTGAATGCCTGCAAATGTAAGCTTAGCAGGACAGCCACCCTTTCCTACTACTGACATTCATATTGCTGATAGCAACAATTATTAGGGATCCAGAGATTTTTATTAAGTAACCGAGTTGTATATTTTCTTGATATTTTCTCAATAGGCAGGATCCTGGAATATCTAATGAGCAACCTGTTGTACTAGAAAAAACCCAACCTTTTATGAAGTTTCTGCGCATTTACCAATGTCGCTCTCATGTTAAAAAAAATGCGTTAGTCACTAAACGACAGATTTCTGCCGAGGATAACTGTGATGTACTTTGTAGTAATGATGTTCAAGCATATACTTATGATTACTTCAAAAATAATTTCAAAATTAGAGTGTTAAATACCACTTCTAGCACAATGAAGTTCTCTGAATAATGACATCACTGATGTAATTCATAGCCCTTACAAGATGCGAATATGTTTTTGGTTATATCCATTGACATATACTTTACATAGGAGGATTAAATTCAACCATACCCAGTATGAAAAGGTGTCTTTGGTTGTTTATCTCACAATTCTAAGGGCTTCCTTATACCAAAGCAACAAACCATTTTGTTTGTTTTGCAATGCTATAGCAAAACAACTATTAACCCCCAGGCTAACGTCAAGACACTTGGGATCTATTCTTCATGAACACAAGTGAAGGATCACTGGCTTTTGGATTTCTGGGAAACTGGAAGAGAGATACCATTCCACCCAGAACTGCCATCAGAAGGGAGAGGTCCCCCTTCACCTTCCTCCAGTGTTACTCCTGCCTTTCCCCCAGCACTCAGCAGACCATCTGTGAGCCTTTTTAACTCCCCCTGCCTCCCAAAAAAAACCAAACCAAAAAGACAGCTTTCTGCTGGATTTGTTTTCTGTCATTTTAGTGAGCTATGCCAGCTAGCAAGGGCTGAGATGACACAAGGGCATTAGGTAAGAAGCATAAAATCCTCCCTTTAGCAGTGACCTCTATGTGGTCAACTGCTCTTTGGGAAACTTCTAGCTGCATACTGCCTTTAAAAAAAAAAAGTACAACTTAACTCATTTCATGTCATGCTAAGGTGGAGCACATGGCTTCTACATCACCACTCAGACACCAGTAAGAACCTAACACAAGCACTTATTTTGCACTGGAAGCCACGTACATTCAATTCATACCACACACAAGCCCATAAAAACCATCTGGGTACACTGCTCCAAGCAAACTCAGAGCTCAGCCACACCGAGATAACCAACAGTATTAGATGTACGAAGTTAATAATTAAATACTTTCCAAAAAAATATTCAAAAGAAGCAACAAAGAGCTAAAGCTCTGATCCAGCAAAGCACCAGGGATGCACTGAAGTTTAAGCCAATGGATACAGGCATGTACGTGTGCTTCACAGAATTCAGACTGAAATGGTTGAGGTGGAAGGCACCTGAAGAGATCCAAAACTGATACCTAGGGAATAAACATGTTACAAACACTGCAACAGTTTCACTCTGGTAGAACTTTTTAGTTATAAAATAACACCACCAGAAGAAAAACCACCACCAGATATTCGTGCACAGTCAGTTCTTTAATCGATTTCCTTAGCATGTTTGAACAACAAAAAGCATTTCTATTAAATAGTTATGTTTGGGAACTACACCACAACTTAGCTCTAAACACATCTAGATTTAGGAATCTACAGGTTAGGGTTCACATGTGTGATACAAATACATACCTAGAATAATTTATTTATTAGTTTTCCGTTTTATAAAAAGTAATGTGAAAAACACAAAGCTGCAATCTAATAAAATCTATCAGTTCAGAACCTACTACAAAAAAGCGGCACAGAAAAATCATTGTGCCTTAATTTATCTTTGTGTTACGTGTATTAAAAAGTCAAGGACTACAATATTTTAAGTAGTTCTGATAAATATATATGAATACACACGTTACGAAATAGGTCATACAATTAACCTCATTGTTTGTAACCATCATCCTGGTATGTTCTTACCTACACTGAGAGACAATTCTTAAGACCACAGTGGTTTGACGCAATGCTATAGCTCTAATATATCACTTATTCATAAGCTACTGTAAGAGTAAAGTGTAGACAAAGTGCTTTCTTCCCTATTCTTTTCTGAAAGGGTCGCATGACCATTGTATAATATCTTCAAAAGAACACATTTGTTTTAAGAACAAATAATACACAACTACCCTTCTCCCATGCTGTTATCCAGGGAGCTCAGGTTGACACAAGCAAAAGCGAGCATTCTACCACATACACTACTTCAGCACTAGTCTCTTACTCAATTTTATTTTAAGACTGAACTGATTGTAAATAAAAGTTAAAAGTATACAACCTGCTCTTTTTTCATGTGACAGCTTTGTCCCAGTGGTTGCAAAGATGGCAAAGGTAATTCTAATGAAGACGGTGCCTAGCAAGTTTTTAAGGCTATGTAGTACTGAAAACCAAGTTATGGATAAAGCTAGAGAACTCAAAAAACATTTAAAATGAGGCTTTTGGAGGACTTCCAGGTCAGTAATAGGGAAATCAAATAAGACAAAGATACAAAAAGCATGCTTAGCAATACTGATGTTAGCATGTTCTATAAAACCATAGTGCCTTAATCATCATTTGTAACACAGCATTTAAATTAGGCTTCTGAATCCAAATATAAGGAAACACTTTAAATATCTAGTTTGTATTCTAGGATAACACACAGTCCAATTACTTTCTTAAACAGAACTGGTAGAACTTAAACTTTTCCCACTGGATTTGTATTTTACTTAAGAGACAAGTAAAATGACAGGAAAATAAGTGCTTAGATCTTATGTCATGGGAGAGGACTGTATTACTTTGAATTCATAATGTGACCCTTAAGACAAAGCCTCTTATGGATAAAAACAAAAACTATGTGAAAAAGTGCAGGTCCTTCAAACAAGTTTTCACAACAGCCTACAGCAGGCTTAAAGGAAACCTCATGCTGGACAGGCTTCCCAGCTCACTAATAATTAACCACTGCTTAACAAAATACTTCATTGTAATAAATATGCAAAGCCTCATTCCAGTCTAATTTCTCTCTAAATAAAAACCCAGTTCCTCTGTTCTTTGACGGGCAGAAGACTGATAATTGGCCTCTCACCCAGAGATAAACTAAAACCACCCGTCCCTCCTCCTGGCACACTGCATACTTGTTTCATTCCAAGGATTATAACCTCAGAGACTTGATATTCTCAACAGCTGAAGCGCTGTGCCAGTTACTCCGCCTGCATGTTCCTGCTGTACATCCAAAGGGCTCAGTCCGATTTCTGAAGGAATCCGAGGCCACTGTTTAAACCCCTGAACTTGGACCAGCAGTTACAAATCACAGCTTCACTTTTCCTTCTGCCCACACTGTAAAACCACCTGCCCAGCTGTACAGATGATACTTGTACTACCAAGCCAAGAAAACCAAAACAAAACAAAAAGCCATCCTCCTGAAACACCAAACTAACAAAAATAAATCATGCTTTCCATTGACACAAGAGGAACAAAAGCACCAACAGGAGGGAGCAGGAAGTAAAAAGCAAGGAAATGCAACCCTCAGAAAAAAAACAGAGAGCTGATCCCCAGATGCCTGTTGCAAAGCACCATTAGCTCCCCAGAGGAGGAGGTCTGGGGCAGTATTGGCTTAGGTTCTACAATGGCAGAGCTACAGGCAGAGAAGTCCACAGGTAGGACCATGAAGATCCCATGATCTCAGTTTTTTTAACTTCTTAGGAGTCCCTGCCTATGCCATAACCCTGTTTTTGTGAAGATGAGAAATGTATTCCCATGGCGCACATGGTCCTAGTAACTATGTTAACATGAAGGGAACAAAAAACCTCTTTGGTCCTTAGACGTGCTTCACACCTTTGAACAGAACCTCTGAGCTGGCTCTCAACTTTCTTTTTGGTAAACTTTAACAAAGGTTGGTGCTACAACTGTTTTGTGAGCATGTGACATTATTAAGCAAGCCATTCTGTGAACACTGGAACTCACCTTCTCTGTTTCCACCCCCCGTTAGATACTTTTGCCATGCAGTGATATGGCTAAGCTCACACTACAGTGGACAAACTGGGAACATGAATTTGTCTGCCCACTTATTTTTGTGAAGCTTGTGGAAAACTAACTTTGAACTGTTTCTGCTCTGTCAAATGTAATCAAAAGCAGCCAAGAAGTTCAAAAAGTCTTGAGCGTCAGTAGGGAGAGGTTGACAGAAAGGATTACTGTGCAGGAAAAACCAGCTGAAAAGTACATTCTTTCACCAAAACCATTCTGTCAGCTCACTGCAGAGTCATGTATTTAATAGGTTACATGGTAACGCACTCACAAATGACAATATATAAATGGTTTGACTGTGATCTTTGACTTCTCAACTACCTATCCCCATAAGATTACATTCTGTTAGCAGAGCCACTATGGGCAGTTTTAGGATTCAGGCTTCTTTCCATACTTGGCTCTGTTCACAATTTCCATCTCACTTCTTGCACCTGGCAGCTTCTACCAGAGTGCTTACCAGCCAGAGGCCGTGAAAAATGAGAAATAGGAGAGCAAGTCGTAGTAACACAGTATTGTGCACTCCCCCCCTCTCTTCTGGCTGTGGCTGGTGCCTTCCCAATGGAGCTGATGAAAGCAGCCAGATGAACTGGAGGAGGCTGTGGGAAACAGCAAATCAGCTGGACACAGCCAACAGGAATAGAAGCAGCTACCAGCGAGGTTCACAGCTTTCCCCTATCAACCTCCTCACAGAAGAGTTATGTTGCCACAAAAGCTCTTCAGACCTGCACAGCTTCAGCCTCTATGGGGCACCAGGTAAAAAAAATATAATTTGCATACCAGATCCCATACATTAGATCAATCCATACATTGGTTTGAAGCCGAATCAATTAAGTGTAAGTGGAAATGAAATAATAGTTCTCCTTCAACTAAATACAGAAGGTTAAATAGCTACAAATCACGCCCTTCCTCCAATACCTTCACTGCTTTCCCAAAACATTTCAACAGTATAAACTGTTTATATTTCAGAGGCAAGTGCATACAAT
The DNA here is from genome assembly GCA_018403395.1 of Gorsachius goisagi. Classification (NCBI taxonomy): domain Eukaryota; kingdom Metazoa; phylum Chordata; class Aves; order Pelecaniformes; family Ardeidae; genus Gorsachius; species Gorsachius goisagi. The sequence goes on from BOSO01003823.1 coordinate 254,621, forward strand.
AGGTATAGAGCTTATTTTCAACACAGTAGAGAAATAATTACCCTGAGCTTTCTACCGCCCACCTGCAATTCCTCCCCAAAAGAAACAATTGCAAGACTAAACAGTGATTTAGCTGAATGGCTGCGATTCGACAACCTACAAAGCGCTTGCAGGGAACAGTTCTTATGCATCCTTAATGACCAACAAACCTCTAGCAACAAACAACAATCAAAGGAACTTGTAATTTCCTAGTCCTGGAGTTGTTTAACCTGCTACCTCTGGAATCATTAATGGTTTGGAAAAAAAAAAAGTTCTTTCCTTTCATTCTCTGCTGGAGAGATTTTACAGGAAAAATATAGTAGAAAATTTTTCACACCTACAATACTTAGTGGAACCAAACTTCCTTATGGTAACTGATTAGCAGCCCTATTATTTATTAAGTGAACTCAGTACAAGATTCATGTTTTACCTTTAGCTTTAAGACTCCAATTCAGTTTTCTACATCTTACACTGAATCTTCCAGGAAGACTACAATTCACAGCCATAATTTCTAGCTCCAGTTCAGGAATATCCCTCTGTTCTGGAGAACAGTTCATCAGGTGTGCTATAGTCCAATAAAAAGCACAGATATTCTCAGGTACTCTCCTGAAAGATAGCCAAAAGCAAGAAAAACAGCATGACATTAATATTAACTGGGGAGCAATTCTTTCACTCTGCTATTCTCATCAGGGAGTAAACAGATGTTGGTAATGAAGGATGCTGCAATGGAAGAGTAGAAAGCCATCTAGAACCCGTTGATTTCAGTGTAAAATTAAGCATCCACTCCAGGCTCCAAATAGTTATTCGGGAAGCAGTATAATAAACTAGGATCACAAAAAAAAAAACAGGCTAAAAAAGCAGCAGCTCCAAGGGATCATTTATCCTGTAATTTATGTTTTCCCCTAAAGACTTGGTCCTGCAAGAACGCTTGTGGCTCTGTAGTTGATAATCTACGCTTGACTTTATAGGCAAGCGATTATGTTCATTAAACTAACACATAAAAATACAGCTAAACACTCCAGATGAAATTAGCTTACAAATAAAACTGGAAAGAAAAATACAATATATTCTTAGATCATAAGACCTTCAGCGTACAGAACTGTCCATACAGGTCCTGAAACAACTTACTCTATCCCCCACCCTTAGGGACCTCACAGTTCTGCAAAACATTATTTTGGTTTACATTTTATGAACACTATCAACAGACCCCCAAAGAATCTGCTTCTTGGGTCCCTCTCTACAGTGTACTCCTGCTTACTCACTTTCTCAAAAGAGTGAGCCCCAAAATCCTGTGGTTAAAAGGAATCAGATTAGCTCAAACAAATTAACAGGGAGGTGAGAGTAGTTGGCAAATATAGAAATGCACATATATTATTTTTCTTCTATAAAAGCTGATTCTTGGAAGCCTGACTTGACAAAAGCACATATAACATTTATCTGTATCACTTGTAGCTTCGGAAATGCCTTTTCATGCAGCTGTTGGAGGGAACTCTCAGCACTATTTGGAATTAAATTTAAGACTTTGGCCTTAAGCTGTTTGATTGTGTTTGGATCTTGCCAAATTAGGTCTGGTCTAGTTTTCATTTAGTTTAATCTAAGATACAATAGCTGTTACCATCTTTGCAGATTTTATGCCAAAAAGACTTCCCGTCTCTGATTTAAGGAGCTCCCTCTCACTGATAAAATGATGAGCATTTCCCCCTTTTTAGCTTCTGCGGCCTCTGGAGCAAGCCGATTCCTGGTTTTATTTTATTCTCAGGGTGGGCACTACCTCCTTCACAGAAAAATAAAACTAAAAAATCCTACATCAGTTCAAAAGAAACAAGACTTCATATTTCTCCCCCCACTTCAAGATATACACTAAGGAATTGAGTATAATCATTTACATAAAAATTAGGGATTACAACTACCTCTTTAGTAGGATAGATGACACAGTTTTAGCTTTTTCTCCTTTAATTTGGCATTCATAAGCAAACATGCAGAGTTCCTTTCTATCACTAGTTCAAACAGTCATATCCTCCATTCACTGCAGAAACATGCACGTCTGTCTTCAGGTTCTCCTTCCAGAGTTCTTCCTTATCTACTTATTCACCAAAGTGCTCAAGATTTGCCAATACTAACATGACTAGTCTTACCAAACAAGAGAACACCATGAAAATATTAAGATACAAGGAAGTCTTACTTTGTTTCTCCTTATCCTGACAGCATAGAATAAAACCATTTATTCTGAGCAGATGAAACCATTTTGGAAACACCCTGAAGACAAATAATGTACAAGATTACCAGGCACTGAAACAGACTCGCAATGTGCATTTCCCTTATTGCACAAAGATCCAGATTACAGAAGAACCCCCTCCTCACACACACACAAAGAGTAAGTGACAGCACACCCAGGCAATCTGTGTTCTCTTCCAAGACTTCTTGCCCTTCACACTCTTTTCATAGACAGCACATCCCAACCCTCAACCAGCTATATTTTAAGTTTTGTAGGTGTGCTGGTTTGAACTGGGGTAGAGTTCGTTTTCTTCGCAGTAGCCAGCATGGGGCTACGCTTTGGATTTGTGCTGGAAACAGGGTTGATAACCCAGGGATGGTTTTATTGCTGCCGAGCAGGGCTGACACAGAGCCAGGGCCTTTGCTGCTCCTCACCCCACCCCACCAGCGAGGAAGCTGGGGAGTCACAAGGAGCTGGGAGGGGGCACAGCCAGGACAGCTGACCCCAACTGACCCCAGGGATGTCCCATACCATATGACATCATGCTTAGCATGTAAAGCTGGGGGAAAAAGAAGGAAGGGGGGGACATTCAGAGTGATGGCGTTTGTCTTCCCAAGTCACCGTTACACATGATGAAGCCCTGCTGTCCTGGAGATGGCTGAGCACCCACCTGCCGACAGGAAGCAGTGAATTAATTCCTTGTTCTGCTTTGCTTGCACACATGGCTTTTGCTTTACTTCAACTGTCTTAATCCAACCCATACGTTTTCTCACTTTTACTCTTCCAGTTCTCTTTCCCATCCCACCAGAGATGAGTGAGCAAGTGCTGTGTGGTGCTTAGTTGCCAGCTGGAATTAAACCATGACAGTAGGACAAAAAAAAAGTGTGCTAAAAAAGGACTCTGCATCCCATTTTCATAGACATTGGCATTTTGATCTGACTTATATTGCAAGATGCTTGCTTGGGGTGGGGTGGGGGGGGGAGTTGCTATTCCCAGTATTTCACGTGATCCAAAATTAGAAAGTAATCAAAACATCTCGTTTCAACAAGAACATATCACAATCAATAGCGCTACAGTAGAAGACCATTAAATGAAATCTCAACTCATACATATGTTGGCTATCCAATATGTCAATGTTAGAGACCAAGTCACACACAAAAATAGCATCATGTCTTTAAAGCACTCAGAAGACCTCGACTCTCTCTTGCACAGGTCCCTAAAGATCCAAAGAAGTGTCAGGCTGGCCAGATGCTGGCTGGACGTGGCCATTGTCAAACATGTGCCAGGAGACCAAGGCCCAGCCCATGAGCACTGAGAATAAGGCCTGCACTAACAACAGTAATCTTCAAAATCCTTCTAAGGAATAAAAATAAGAATACGGGACTTAAACATTCAGCATTCTGAGAGACAAGAAGTGGAGTCTGCCCTGTAATCTTGACAGAGTAAACAGAAGATGCACCAGAGCTGTTTATTACCATAAACATCACTGTCTTTAGGCTGATGTAATTTGCACCCTAAAGCACCCTGAAGCAATTTGTTTAGAACATAACTGATGCTCAGCATGTCTTAAGAGCAGTGGAAAATCTGCCAAAATTAGTGCAGTCCTGGATAGTTTAAAATTCCCATTGAAACTATAAAGATCCTGAAGAATCCTGAAAAGACTGGGAAAATGCATAATGTGCCAAAAGCATTTGTTTAAATCTGCTGCTCAGTAGTAAGTGTTGGGGTGGGAGGGGATAAGCAATAAGAAGGCAGAGAATACCCAGGATATTTGAAGTTTATACATTTGTAAGATTTCCAAACAAGAAACTGGGTGCAAGTCTCCAAACATTACATAGGTTCTGAATTTCAAGACATATTTTTACTTGTTTCTCCTGTGCTTAATTAGGTGAAAACTATTTGTATACAAATGCAAATTAGAGAACTTGCTGCTAGTAGTAAAATACATCATGAAATACATGTTTCTTCCATTTCAAAGCATTTTACTACAATTTAGTGAAGATTAATATTACAATGTTGCCCTCTTCAATTTATTTTTCTACTGAGCATGCAATTTTCTACTTGGCTAATCATTTAAACATAATTATGAAACAAGAATACACACATCACTGAGTCTCAATTGAAGAGCACGGAGCTCATTTATTAGAAGTTAGCCATGTCAAAGAAATAAAAGCAGATAAATGGAGTTTTACTGCTGACTAGCATCAAAACAAGATCAGTTTTCATACAGGATTCCCCCCTCCCAAGCTGTGGCAGGGGATGGGGAAAAGGAGAAAAATTAGTGCAGCATGTTCTTTGTTATTTTTCTTTAGTAATTGTTATTTAAATGTATTGTTATTTATAGTAATTGTTATATTTAAAAATAAACTACAATCTTTCATAAGGAATAACAACCTATGAGTTTGAATACAGATTAAAAATCCTTATACCACATTGATATACATTTAAAAAAAGATGTATTGCTACCTAATTTCATTGCTTTTAACAGGTTTAGCTGGTAGTAAAATGAAACAAAACTCTGGAACCATTTTCTAATTAAACTCATTTTTTACAACTAGCAGGTGTGCAGTCTAGTGGCCTTTCCATCATTAATAAAAGCATTTGCTCATTATTAGATATTCCGGTGAGTTTGTCCTCCCAAACTACTATGTATCAGTATACAAAGATGGAAACAATACAGACATTGATAGTTGTTATAAAGTAAACTAATCATTAACTGAAAGAATTACTAAAAATAGGAAAGAACACATTCTGCAAAATGGAAAAGCTTTTATATTTAGTGTGATCAGAATACCACAAAGCTCCAGCCAGTGCTTTGAGGGGATCACTAATTCAGATGGACAAAAGCCCTACCAGCATTCAACAAGCTTTCTGACCCAGAGAATAATCAGCCACGTGGTAGGTACAAGAATCTGCCAGGAAAGCAGAGCAGAAGAAACATTATGGCCAGAGTGACAGACATCTACCCACCCTTGTAAGCTGGAGAGACCACAAAAAAAAGCAGCTGGCAAGCTGCTGGGGTGGGGGGCAGCTATGTTGACAAATCTAAGTAAAACAGCAAGGACATTCCTTTCATCAGGGGATGCACAAGACACCTACGTATCAGCAGGGGATTTTGGAGGAACCGCAGTCCTAGAGGCACTGCTCACAGTCAGTGACTGGCAATAAAAATTCAGCCTCCACTTTTGCTCACCTGGCCCCATACACTAACCGAACTGAGAGATGCAGTGATCATTTCTATATCTTAAGTTCTAGATCCTCATTTCATGTTGAGCTGTCTGGTTACATGAGACAATGCTAAATACAAAAAAAAAAATGCAGAGAGATGTATTTTTGATGAGAGCCAAGAGTTAAATAGTCACGGTTAAAAATCAGACAAGAAGAAATACATTTCAGATGAGTGCTTGACAGCATTACTGCAAATCTCGAAGAGCAAAAAATGCTTTTTCACAAGTCTTTAGGAAAAATTTCAGGATTTTAGGGAAAAATCTGATGTCAATGCCGTGGATGGTCCTCTCTGGTTTGGCACTCACAACAAGACTTCAGAGCATACAGCAGTCCCAGAAAGCACAGAGGTCACTCAGGAGTTCCCTATAACACTAGCGGGGAAAAGAATCAAGATCTCAGAAGAGAAAGGAAACTTTATTTTTCACTGTCTGGGGTTTTTTTGGAAGGAGGTTCAGTGGTCTTGGGAAGGTAAGACTGTAGCTTACTCCACTAGGAGACAAACCTTGCATTTTGCTAGAAGTTGGATTCCTAGTAAAATAAATTCAAGGATGGCCTCTCTCTTACAGGCTTTGTGTGTACAGACATTTGAATCCAACAGAATTACTTTTTAAAATGTGTTTTTACTCCAGAACAGAGATGACAACAACATCAAGCAGGTCAAGTTTTATCATTATCTACCTAATCATTATGAAAGAGAACAAAAAAGGATGTTTGAGAAGGTTACTGTAATGTCACTTACAAAGAGACCCACTCCAACACCCTTAATCACCTTCAATATTTCTATCAAATGTCAGCAGGTTTTTGAGTCCAAGCTTTGCTTGGCATGGTTCATTAAATATAAGGTTATTTCTTAATGACCAGCTTTGTATTCCAGGTTAATTGCAATCACAGCCAGACACATTTAGGTATACAGGGGGAATGGGAACACCTGCATCACAGGCAGCAGAAATGAACAATAAAGCTTCCATGAAGCCATGGAAGGCAGCATCTGTACGGGATTGACCTCACCAAAGCCAGCAACTGAACACCCAGGACCTGAGAGAAGTGCTAGCAGAGGGCATACTCAGAACTGCTGAAGGTACCGCTGGTGGACAGGAAAGCCTCACATTAATTCATCTTCTACTGAACCTCTCATCTTCCAGAGGCCATGCACCATGGGCCCCCTCCTTCCTTCATTAACACACCCCAGTATTCTAGATTGAAACTCCTGCAAGGTGGCTGCCAAAAATACGAGCCAGCAGGACAGAGATGAGCAGCTGGAGTCAGAGTTTCAGGCACCAACATGATTATGGTAGAAATAATTTGGCTGCCAAGACCTGCTACCAATATTATTGCCTTAGCAATCTGGCCATATATACTGACTGTTATCTATTCCCTTTGTTTCAGGTCTCTGTGACACTTCTTTCCCAGTTATCATGCAAATCTCAAATATATACAATTAAAACATATTTTATGTATAAAAATTTATGTATATATCACTTATTCCTCTAAACATTTAAACTCTAGAATTCCAGCAGTTCTGAAAAGTTGTTCTTCATTTCATCCCAATCTTTCCTCCAATCAAATCTCAAAAATAGACATGGATTTAAAAAAAGCCACAAACACCAAACTGTCAATCCTCAATACTGCCATCACCGTTTTCCCTGGTCATTATGTCACCTAAATTAGTGTTCCACAATAGATCATACAGTCTTAAGTTCTGTTATGAAAAGGAGCTGCATTTCTTCCAACTCTGATAACAGCCGCTGCCGTTCAGCACCTCTGGGAAGTCACACCAGTCCGCAGATCATCCCACCCAAGGGACAGAGACAATTCCACTTCAACTGTACGGACTCTGCCACAGTACAATGAGTAGCAAAAGGTGTAAACTAGCGAGTGACTGCGATGACTATGGACGACAACAACTAAAGGCTACGATCCCATTAAATACACACATGCAACTTTTTTATAGAAGTATTGCTAAGAAATACCAGGATTGTATTTTTTGTTTCAGCCAACGGAAGTGATCACATAGCAGCAGTCACACAACGTTTTCTTTTCATCCTTCAGAGACAGTGGCAGTAAAATTTATTACTTTCTTAGCAGTTCCACTATTATTATTTTAACAGAATTTACTACATGAAACTCACTATAATGTGTGGATGCATTTCCAGGAAGGTCAAACTTGTTCATACATTATACCTAAAAATACACAACTTACATCAGTGCTTTCCAAGGTTCTTAGAGTTTGGAGTTTTACTGAAGAGTACTGTATGTAATTTTAACTGACAAAAAACCCTAGCAAGGGCTTTGAGTGACTACTACAGCTGGATTTGCCATACTTACATCAGCAACAACTGTCACAAATAAGAACAAAGGGGGTTACATCATAAAAACACAAAACATTCAAGTGGTTTATTTACACTAGTACTGAAGGTTTTTTCAGATACTAGTGTCTTTCATGCAGAAAACGTATTAACATGCTTTTCATGCTAAACTGCCAAAATCATCTGCAGTGTGGAATTGGCACAAGAATAAGCAGATGAGGAAATTACAGGTGTCCAAGACAATTACTTCTCCTTCCATGGAGCAATCTGCATGGTTGCTTAAATGTCACAGTCCAGTTAAAGATACCATGCAGCTGACCAAATAGAAATATCATACTTTAGACTCTTCCATTACAACTCACTTGTTTTGTTAACCGTAGTAAAATCAGGGCATAAAAGTAATATTAGCCATAAAATGCACAAGCTTTATGGAATTTGCTGTTACTTGTAAGTATCTTTTTTACACATATAAGATTATATCGGATACGTAAAACAGGTTCTGTTTCTAAGCTTTTTTTTCCCCCCAATATCTAACCCTTGCAATAACCATATCTGCTATATCCTCTCCCCCCAGCAACAGGGAATATATTTGAGCTCAGTATGAGATTAACGATCTTTGTACATTTGCTTTTCAAGCTATAGATCACTACCGAATATTGTATTTTCTTTTGTTCCAGTTTGATCAAGGGACTATTGTTTGACAACACCATGTTCTTTAACAAGTTCTTTAGGAAGACAGACACATTAAAGGCAGGGGAAAGAGGCTGCAGAAGAGACATGAATTTCATTAGAATTATGATGATTGGAACATATGCAACATAAAATGAAAAGTCCTTAATCTCCTCAGAGGCACGTTTTTACCTACTTGTATCACTGTAACAAGCAATTCTAAACATCTTCTAATGATCCAGTATAATTCATCTGCAGAACACAGGACACTTCACTTTAAAAGCAGTTTAAACTTAGCCAAAAAAAGGTGGTTATTTCTATCCCATAAAACCAAAGCTCTCTCAGTAAAACTGTACTAGTATGAAAACAAATACAGCACAATCATGAAAGTGGGGAGAAAGAGCCACAGATGTAAGCAACAGTATTAAAGCTGCCAATCAGGGGGACAAAACAACTTTTAAGGGCAATTACAGAGAACACTATCTAAAATTATGATCGCCTTGAAAAAAAGTTGTTTCTTTAGCTGTATCACAGAATTCCTGATAGGCACATGAACATTAATATGCAAATACTAGTATGCCAGCAGTATTGGCATTCCAATTACTAAATCAATCACAATTCATAACAGTCACCAAAAATGAAAAGCTGGGTTATTGTCCAGATGAGAGACTGATATAAATATTTGGAAGAGCAATTACAAGCAGCACAAAATTCCCCCGTCCTCTCCCACACAAGCCCAAAGAACTGATAGCCACTGAGAGCTGCTGACGGTGATGGAGAGGGGCAGGAGGAATGTTAACAATCTTCCCCTTTTGACCCACATCAGGGCTGGGATCACAAAGCAGCTTTGCCTGGATGGAGTCCATGAAAAGAAATACAGGCCACACAGAGGAAAGTATGCACATGCATCAGCCTGTGTCAGTTCAGCATTCTTCCCTTTTCTTTTTTTGTACTTATTCGATTTATGACTCAGAAGACTAGACTGTATATCTCATCTTTATATTGAAACTATTGCTGTTTTTCATGAGACTTGATAAAACAGCTTCATTTAGGACTTACTGACCCTCTGTATTGCTAGTCCCAGACTCTTCCAACCACTAAACCAAACACAGGTAAACACATTGGTATCTTTCATACACTTTCAGAAAGATACCATTTCCACTGGGTTTCCCCAGAAGGCAGGATTAGCTCCTACATGAGCATGGTTGGAAAAGCAGGTAACTCTCTTCAGACTTGTCACATTGTTTCTGAATGTATTTAGCTTGCTACCTCTGACACCTGAGTTTTAAACAACACAGGGCTTATTTATGAAACATTACATCCCAGAAATCAGAGGAAAGTCTCAATATATTTAACATCTTCTGCAGGAATCTTCTGCACCTGCCCTGCTCCCCCACTGCTGCCTGCTGCAACATTGCTACAGCCCATCTCCTCCCAACTACAGAGACTTATCAAAACTGCCCTGTAAACCACATCAAAATGACTAAAGGCTGAAAAAAGTTTAACCTGTATCAATATAAGGAAAAGGAATAACTTCAAGAACAAGAGTGCGTTACTGAATTAAAGTCCTTTCGCAAAGTGGTATCAGAGGGACGGAAGACAGTAAACAGGCAGGGCTTTTAGCAAAGGATTGCAAAGATCACCAGAGCACAGGAGATTTGATTCACCAAGGGAGGGAGAAGGGGGGAAAAAACAAACAACACACACACCACACAACACCCACACAAAACACAAAAAGATAAAGTTTCCGCTGTGTTAGGGAATTTGGAACTAAGGCACTGGAATGAGACATTGAAGCTATAGGTCAAGTTCCCAACCAAGGATACAAGCACCAAGTCTAAGACCAAGCAAGCCTCAGGTTGAACCTTGTGAGCTACGTATGCTACTGAATATAAAAGCTGAGCACCTGCACTGGTTGGTGCTGTTCTACGTGGCAAATTTTTAAGAGGCAGATACCATTTAGGAAGTTCTTTCCTTATTCGCTGTAACTTGTTCCCACCAGAGACTCCTATCCCAGAGTAAGGCTGATTCATGCATTTGCAAAGTCATGACCTGTGAAATTATTTGCCTTCTCCAACACATGCGTATGTGCTCTCTCTGCAGTATTCTTTGAACAGGAGCAAGCAGAATCAAGGCATAGAGAGGAAGAAGAAAGGAAATTGGCTCCACCATCAGATTTTAAAAACATTGAATCACACATATAGATCGTTCACCTACAAAATGGGGTCACATCCATGGCACAAGTTATAACTTGTCAAAATTAATGTCACAGAAAGAAGAAGTTCACATCCTGAAACATGCTGGACTTGTTCCCATCTTTTCCGGGTTGCAGGTACAGTACCCTAAGAATTTGAGTTGAATTCCCCAGATAAAGTAACGAAGGGTTACGAAGCTGTGCAGGGGGAAGAAAAAAAAAAAAAGCAGCTTCTTATTCTACAGTGTGAATGTGATGAGGCAAAATATACTGTTACAGAGGCTGAGGTTAAATAAAAAGCAAACTGTCTATGCTACCTCAGAGCACAGTTGCTGTACACTGTACTAGAAAGGACACTGAAAGCAAGAACTTTGGACATGTTGGTGCAGATTAAAAAAACACATAAGACATTTAAAGGCAGATACTCAGAAGCCACGTGCATATTTAACTTTTCCTAATTTAAAGCCCAATGAAACTTAAACACACAATAGTTTAGTAGCTATCATGCTTAAAATCTCCAACAACTTTAAAAGCAAGTCTAGGTACATGTAATGCTCTCAGGTGAAGTGTTTTAAGAGGCTGTTAAGAGTATCTTCCATCTTTGACTTCCTTTACCTCAGCACTTATTGGATCTTAAAGGCAACTTGCTCCACAGTTAGGAAGATAGATGTACCAGTTTATGTACCTCAGATATTACGCAAAGGAGTCATATGAGTAGAGATATGGGGCAATAACATACTTAACCATGCCTTAAATCTAATCTCTGATGAGAGAGAGTCACAGAAATAGCCTACGACATCTGCAGAAAGAAACCCAAAACTATCACCAAAATAAAACACACCACATAGAATTTATTTAAAAAAGAAAACCTAACACTCATACTGAGCCCCCGGGTTTGTTGGTTTGGTTGTTTGTTTTTTTTTTTTTTAAGGTTGTCAATAAAGTATTTTCCTTTACAGAAGAGCATTGAGGTCACTGGAGGGTAAACAATGAATAATTTTAAGTTTTGAAAAAGTTAGGAATTTATTAATTCTTATAGTTTTTCCTTCAATGATTATTGTAAAGTCACTACTACTCTTGCTGGTTTTGCCAAGTTAATGAACCTCTCCACTAACACCCATCACATGATTACTACTATGTATTAGTACTGTTACTTTTTAATATTATAGAATACTTCTACCTATAATTGGATGACTTCTTTAGAAGTCTTTTTTCTTTCCCTGAATGCAGTATTGATTGTTAGAACAGAAGGGCAGCTGACTCACCTTTTATGTTAAGTTTTTAGTGCTTCATTATGCCCCAAAGGTATAACTTAAAGAACATACCAGGGTTACTTGCCCTGTATACTTCCCCCCTCCATTCACAAGATTCATTCTTTACCTCCTCACCCAACCGCCTCAACAAACTTTACGCATCAATCCCCAAAACACCTTCATAAAAGGGTCAGCCCTGCAGTACTGAAGCAAAGCAGTCTGCTGCTTGGGATTCCTCCACAGCACAAACAGAAAGCTCCAAAATAAGGTGAAAGAAGTGAAGAAAGGAAGACTCTAATCACTCAAATTAACTGTACTCAGTAAGCAACACCTGCAGTTGTGCTGCTTACCCAGCCACCCCACCCTACCCTCCACAACCCTTGCTTTCCCAAGAGCCTGACTTCTGTGCTTTTAAATATCTATTGCGGGTTCACATATAGGCCAGACTCATCTCAGCAAGAAAAGAAAAGGCTAATTATCAAATTTTCAGCTTTATCAGATCTATTCTCTGGTGTGACTGGGAGTTCTTTGCACAGTAAATCCAGCAATTTCAGGATGAATTTTCTTTGAACCAGTCCTAAAGCCAAACAGGTGTTTTGAGGAAACTGAACCTGCTCTGAAACTGCTCTGTTGCCTGAGGCTGCACTAAACTATTAAAGTGACAGAAACGAGTATGAGATTACAGAGTGGAAAAGACAAATTAAATAAAGTCTCCCCCCCAAAAAAGGTGAGGACAAGAAACAGAAGAGCAGATCATCTTTTGAGAGACACACACAATGAAAATCTACAGAACAGTAAACTGTGGCAAAAACAAATGAGTCATTGGCATATTACATTTCTATCAAAATGGATGTTTCCCAACACAGAGGACTTCAGGCTTCTAACTTTCAAATTCAGAAGAAAAACAGAGACAGCTGCCTGAACTTCTTCCCAATGCTAAGTAATTCCTCACCAACTCCGTAATCAGCACCCTCAATACAGTTAGAGGCAGAAATTCTGACCCCACAAAAAATAAAAGCAGAACAACTTCTGTTAATTATTAGGTCAGGGTGCAGTCATTCATAACGTTTCTAATTTCTACTTTTTCAGAGAGCAAACCAATTGTCGTGGAAGCTAGAGGATCCATACTCCTTTCTTTCAAAGGAAAAAAAAACCACAACCAGACACTTAAAATACAGTACTAGTAACAGTAGTATGCGAAAATCCTAAAACTAACTTGCATCTGGTTTACACAAGTTATGTGAAAATTACCTCTATTAGGATTGCTTTAAAAAATACTCTCCAAAAGAGATGCTTTATCACAGAGGTTTTAAAACCTAAAATCAAGTCTCTTTGAAGACTCTTGGTAAGAAACAAGCTCTCATGACACGCATATGCTATCAACTACTCTGTCATTGCAGAATGTTACTTTAGTTTCTCATACTAAAAGGAGCTGTCATCACAACCTGTTTAAAATAATACAGGTCAGTGCAGAAGCAAAGCCAGCTCTTGCTTTAGCACTAACACACAAGGCACATGGGAAGGTTTCAGCCCACAAATGCTGACGGCTGCAGCTACACAGAACTCCTTTCATTAGCTCATAACCTCTTCCAAGTCATTATCAGATAGAATCTAACGATCGATAACGCATACTGATAAAGTCATGATGCATACATCAGATAGTATATGGAAACTTTGAACAATTTCTCCTTTGAAGGGCACCAACCTAAGTATGCCCTTCTGGAATAACTTTCTGAATTTTAAGAGGAGATTGAAAGAAATATGGTATGTTTTTCTCCTCAACAAGTCAGTGAGAACTGAAGTTTTAAATTAATTTAATAGAAGAAATTACAATCTAATTAAGTAGCTAATACTAAATTCTTTTTTGTGGGATGTCATAGGGGAGGGAGCACAGAAGGAAGAGGAGCCCCTACTCCAAGACTAAACAGGATGGTTTTGCTCAAGACACTACTAAAACTGCGCAAGACTGTCAGAGTACACGATCATCACATGAACAATGAGGCAGTGATCGATGCAAGTAGAGCAACATTCCTCAGAATCTCACCATCACACTAGTCAATACTTTAATAAAGCAATTTTCTGTCCTCTTCATCCTCCTCACCCATTCTCAACCTGTAACATATCTGCTCTATGTAGTCATACTGCACCCCAATGGCAAGGGCAGCAGAAACACACAGTGCAAGCAACTATGATTTTCTTTGTATTTTATGTGAATGCTAATGTAATTCAACCAAGAGCTACTTGCAACCACCATCAGGCAGTACCGGAAAGTTTTTAATGAGCTTTGGCATTTCTTAACTACTGAAGATGAAAGTAACAGTTTGGAGTTCCTTTTTCTCCCACTCTTCCCTAGATTAAAAAAAAAAAAAAGGAGAAAAAACCTTTTTATTTCCATTTTTTGCTTAATTTCTCAAATTTTTCAGGAAAGAAAGTAATGGAATCCAAATTAGGTTTATCATATTTAAGAAAAAAGTGTTTAAAATGATTTTGAAGTATTCTGTTTTGGAAAATTCAAACTTCAAAACTCTCATTTTCCTTCTTAAATGCATCAGTACCACAAAAACCTCTTTAACATTATGCATTCCAGGATTCAAGCATAAAACCCAGAAATATTTTATATTACCCTCATGCCCCAGGTTCTATGCCACTCTTTGCTTCTCTGGAAAAAAATAGTAAGTGCCATGAGCTGTTTAAGAAAAAAAAAAAAAAAAAGGCTTCCTCGGGCCAAGTCATTGTCAAACTCCCTCGAAGAGCTAATGAAACTTTGCCTGATTAAAGATTGCAAAACCATGCTTTTCTCAGAATTAACGCAACATGCCAGGTCTTATTTTGTTGTCGAGAGCCATGCCAACAGGAGTACAAGTACCACTGTCAACAGGTTACCTCAAAACGTAACGTATATGGGAAATAGTCACAATGCAGACAACACAGAGCGGCACAAACAACTTTTAATAGGTCATCAACCATTGGGTTTGTACATCAACAGTTTCTACATAGTGTTAAGAGCACCAAATTTTGAGAAACAGAGTATGTAAGAACAGAACTCCAAGAACTTTGGACTGGAGAAGAAAAGCAAAGTTAAACTGATAAAAGCTTAGGATAAAAGCAAAATGGACAGCAGCGGCGGGAAATCGCCTATCCTGAACATTTATGTAGAGTTAAGACTCAATTAGTCTGGTCTATATCAGGGTTTTGGGGGGGTTGATTGGGTTTTGATTTTTTTTTTTTTTTTTTAACTGTAAACCTACCATTTTCATGACTGAAGAAAGTCTTGTTCTACAGAGCAGCTATGACTGGACTTGCAGTCTTACAGATCACACTTGAAAGCTTATTCTATGAAATAAGTTTTGTACTTCAACAGTAAATTACTTTTTGATCACAACATTGCTTTCATATTTGAACAGCGTGTGGGTTTTTTCCTCCCCTGCACAACAACAGGACCACTGTCTCCCCTCTTTTACCAGCAAGGCCCTGGTTTTAAATTAGGTGGCAAAAAAAGTATAGAAGTTTCTCATTTCTAAAATTCAAATTCAGATATCCTACATGCCATAGACAATCCACAAACTTTCAGTACAATAAATTGACCAGAAATAAACACTACAGAACAAAACAGCACTGCCAGTGACCTACAAGCATAATTAACTTTCTTTTAGGTGTTGATTTTCAGTAGCACTTACAGTGTTGATGCTCAGAACTGTCATAGCAAGAAAATTAAAACTAAAAAAGTGCATTCTACTCTTCCTGTTGCTTTTTAAAAATACAAACTTCTGAACAAAACATTTTAGAATACATTGAAGTGAAATAAAGAGCAGAGGCATCCTCAAAATTAACAGCATAGTACAGTAACAGAAAAATATCTTTAATAGCAAGTTATTTTCTTTCCTATGCCATCACAGCAACTTTGACTCCCTCTGCAAAGCTGAGAGGTTATCTTAAGAAAAACTGGAAATAGAATTTCAAAAAAAGGAAAATATTTATCCACATGTAATTATTCACATGTATTTGTAATTCACTGCATTATAACAGATATACCTCATTATCTTAAAAAAAGGATAGAGCCAATAAATTAGCGTATAGAAAAGATGGGAGAGGTGATAATTTTTTCAGTAACAAAAATCCCCAACTTCATCCTCTGGCAAGTATCAACAGAGCAATGGCACGTGATAGTGCAGTATCGTTTTGTAACAGAAATCAAGCAATGAGCATTAGCAAATTCCCACGGAAAGTATCTAGGACATCAGAGCAAGATTTAGGATGACAGAAAAAAGATTCTTGTAAGGAACTTACTAAAAACATCGTCTATTTCAAAGAACACTCCCATTTCTAACACTGGGCATGAGAAGTGTCTCAAAATCTGAACATCATACCCACCGGCCTTTGAAGGGAAAAAACCCAAAGCCCACCCCACAAAAAGACACCCTAAAAGTTTAGAGCCTGACCTAACAGTCTTCTCGAACTAATGGGAAATCCACTGCCTTTGATGGTCTGAAAAGATCAGAGTCCAGAGGGAAAAGCTGAGACTCCCCAACAGTTCTGAGACTACTCCAAGGCCAAGCTGTAGCACAGGCAGTTTGGAGAGCGAGTCACCTTCTTTAAGGACTTGGTGTTTCAACGCTTTCAACATAGCCTAGGTTACAAACCTTTCAGAGCAAGCATGGAAGCTGCTGACTTTGTGAACACGCAAGAGACCACATTTTTTTCCCTGTTTATCCTTGAGCCAGCTGTTAAAAAAGAGGAAGCAAAAACGCCTGGAGTACTGACACCGCAGTTAGAAGCGCTGTCTTCATGTCCTCCTTCAAAGACAGGTCTCACAGAATGAAGTACCAATGGGCAGGGGGAACGGCAGCTCACTGAGCCAGAACTTAGAGGACCTGACTGCCAGAGCAGTGCTTTACTTCTAGTTGATCAGTCTTCTTGGGGAGTTAATTTACATTCCATTTTAAAGCATGAACACTGGACAGATTTGAGGGAGAAACATGAGAAACCATAGCACTCTACAACAAAAGATACTGGACGGGGAAGATAGGATATTAAGTGTTTCAAGTAATAGAAAAAGCAGTGTTAAAAGCAGGGAGGTTTAATGATTCAAAAGATACCAACTTCACCCAAAAAAAAGGAACAAAGGATAAAGTTTATTCACCCTTGATTAATTATAGCTTTAATCTTACAGTTTTCAGTTTTGGTTTCAGGAGTTCTGGGCGTATAGCCCCAGAAAACAAAAAAAAAAAAACAAAAAAAAAAGGAATTCCCCATTTATCATACTTTCCCAATCCCTTAAAACTTACTTCTACTGGGAGAAGTGTCACTTGGCTGCTCAGACATTGTGCAATAGGCCAAAGCATGCTCTTTTTCTGCCCCGAGAACACAAGCCTTCGCAGTTAAAATTTATTATGCCTTGCTGTTCAGCTGGAAGAATGTCAGCCCAGTCCACTCACAACACAAGGCAGCACTTGTTAGAGCCATAAACAGCGCTCACATCAAATACCTAAGGGACACACAACACGGTAGCAAAGCTCCTTCACCTGACCCTGTGGCCTGGGTCTAACCAAGGCGGAGGAGGGAGGACTGGGGAGAAAACCAACTCCGGTGGCCACCTGTGCCGTTACCTGCGTGTTGTGGTGGAGGCTTCCACGGCACCTTCTCCTCACCCGTGCCGGTGAAAGCGGCGCTGGAGCCGGCCTGCCACCAATGCTCCCCAGGCAGCGAGCCGCAGGCCTGGGTGCCAGGCGAGGATGGAGGCGACCCCAGCCCTCGCCTGAGAGGCTTTTCAGCCTCCACCCCACACGCACATGGCGGTTTCGTGACCGAGGTGTGAAAACCAAGCCAGCCGGGCAACCAAAGCGCTGAAAGGCGAAGTGCCCCGTTCCTAACGGCGTGAGCGTTAAGGCGCCCAAAGGCGTTTTTCCTCCTCTTTCACCCCAGGAGCTGCAGAGGACCGCGACCCTCCCGCTGCCAGCCTCGGCACCCGGGCGGGGTGGGGGCAGAGCCGGCCGCCCGGCCCCGCTCCCGGCGGGCTGCCCCGCGGCCGGGGGCTGACAGGCGGCGACCGTTAACGGCCGCGGCAGCGCGAGACACGCGCCGCAACCGCCGCTCGGAGCCGCCGCCGTCGGCGTCGCCGCCCGCAGCCCCGCTCCGCCCGGGAGCGGCGAGAAGGAACGAGGGAGGGGAAAGGACGAAAAGCAGAAGGAGCCGCCGGTACCGGCGCCCCTGCCCTCAGCCCGCCCAACAGCAGCGGTGCGGGACCGAGGGCTGCGCGCTCACCTGGTCGGTGCCGCCCCGTCCCGCGGGACGGGAGGAGGAGGAGGCCATGTTGCAGCGCTCCCAGGCACCTCTCCTCACCTCCCCAGCGCGGGGCAGAGCCGTCCCGGGCTCGCCCCCGCAGGCGGGAGGGCCTGCCCCTCACCGCCGCCGCCGCCCCCTCAGGTGGAGGCGGGCCGCGCCGGTGCCTCTCCTCCCGCGGCGGGCGGGCAGGGAGGGGCGGGCGCTCTCGCCTCCCGGCCGCCCGCTCCGGGGGCCGCCACCGCCCCGTCCCGCCCCATCGCCGGGCAGCGGGGCGCGGCCTGGCGGGCGGCCCCCGACGGCGGGGGCGGCCGGGCGCTGCCCGCCCTCACGGGCGCCCGCACTAAGGCCCCTGCCGGCGGGGGAAGCGTCCCGAAGTCTCCCCCGCGGGAAAACCGGGAGGGCGGCTGCTACCGGAGGGCTCTGAGGGGCCGGGGAGCACCTGCGCCCCGCCGGAGCCCCCCAGCCGGCGCCGGGCCGCCCGCACCTGCACCGCGGCTCTCCTGGAG
>BOSO01003824.1:0-16801 GCA_018403395.1 Gorsachius goisagi
GCTCTCAACTTGTTTTTCATCCGCTCCCAGGTAAGAGTTATATACATTCCAGTTGCTCCTTTACATAAAGAGCGACTCCAGGGTCTCCAGGATTCACGCTAGCATGAAATATGAATTTCATTATTAAGTATCAGTTACCTTTTTATTCACTGTAATTTTTATAACTCTCCTGTGTAAAAAGATCCTATTCCACACAAATAACAGAAAACCACAAAGAACACCTGGTAACGAAAGCGCCAAATTGTGGAGAGTGAGTAGAGGGCCATTAACATGGTCTGAAGAAATGGCTAACAACCAACTCGGGCTAGAAAGTGTTTATGGAAAGGGTTTGTCAGGCACTGTGAAGAGAGTTCTATAAATCAGTTTTGATTTGCAAACTGCTTATAATTGGAAAAGGTGCTATAAGTCATTTTA
The DNA here is from genome assembly GCA_018403395.1 of Gorsachius goisagi. Taxonomy (NCBI): domain Eukaryota; kingdom Metazoa; phylum Chordata; class Aves; order Pelecaniformes; family Ardeidae; genus Gorsachius; species Gorsachius goisagi. Next base: position 415 of record BOSO01003824.1, read on the forward strand.
TGACCTTTCAGCTATGATTTCTCTCCTTGCTTTCAAAACAGTAAGTATAGTGCCTTTATTCAAGACTTTCCTTTTTTTTTTAAGACATTCTAACCTACTGTGTTCTGTTGCTCCATGGAACCTAAGGGTTGTCTGCCACTACTGGGGCATCTTTCATTAGAAAAAATCATGCAGCCATGTGGCTGTGATATTGTCACATAAGGCAGGCCAGCACATTGTGCCATACTAAGGGAGTGGGCGCAACCTTTTTAATTCGTGTCAGTTTAGAGAGATAATAATTTAGAGAGATGATAATGGGCTGTGCTGCATTACTTCCTCTCTTTCTTGTTCATTACTGCAAAGTTCAGTCCTGTGTGCTGTCCTGTGCTCAGTGGAAATGCCTGGCCTTGTGTACCAGTAAATGTCTCTTCAGGTGTGCTTTTTTATTTTCCCCATCAAAAATTAATTAGTCACATGTTAAGTGAGTTGATCCTATCCAGCAGAAGACAGGAGAGCTGATACAGATGAACTCTACAATCTGAACTTAAAATGATGACCACAATGTTGCTCTAGCACTTTTTTTTCCTCTTTTAATACCAGCTGTTGGAGCATACTTTTAAGAGCAGGGGAATCTATGGTAATTTGAGAGCACAGCTGTTCTGCACTTAACAAATACTGATATTTATCTTGTGAAATGAACTGCTCAGCATAGTTGTGCAGGCAGAGTGCTTGATCTCAGTAAGAGATTCACAGATGTGTTCTCATACATCTGCGCGTGAAATTAGCTTGATCATTCTTCAAATTATTCACCTGGATCCTGAGTCATCCTGATATTTTTAACATTTTTTGTTATTCTCTTCTCCCTCCCTCTCCCTCCTTGCTTCCTAGGCTGAAATACCTCAACTGGTGAGTGAAATTTATCAGAATTTTTTTGTGGAAAGCAGAGAAATACCTGTGGAAAAATCCCTTTATAAAGAAATACAGCAAAGTCTTGTGGGAAATAAAGGCATTGAAGTATTCTACAGAATTCAGGCAGATGTTTATGAAACTCTAAAGGACAGATACTACCCCTCGTTCATTGTCAGTGATTTATACGAGAGATCAGTCAAGAAGGAAGAAGAAAGAAGTTCTGCTCAGCTAACTCCTGAGGACAAAGATGAAGCGGTGAGTCACATGGGCAATTTCTTTCACTGTTATTTAAGGTGATCTGGAGATGATCCTGAGTAAAGCGTATAGTAGTATCTTCTGTCCTTGAGCTTTGGACTACTTTTCTTTTTTTTCTGATGTGTTCATAAATATCATCGCACTTACAGTTTCATCAGGTAAACTTGATGAAAACCTGATGAAATCAGCTCTTTGAAAAAAAAGGTACAAAATGACTGACTACTTAAACTTCAAATCAGTTAAAGTAGATATTTCAGACTTCCAAGCCTTTTGTATTCTGTACCTTTCATTATGCTCTTTAGTATCAGATAATGCCTCATGCAAGCTCAGGTGCTCTGGTTTTCAATGAAGGAAATCTCACTTGAAACATCAGTAGGTTTCTGTCTAGACGTTGTCTGTCCCTGTCGCCCATGCATTTCCTAGGTACTAAATAGGCATTAAAGGTTGCACAAAAGAGGAGAAAAAGCAGTGAAAAATATAATCTTAGTGCTTTTTAATTCATTTATTGAATAAATTGATAGGCTATGTTGGAAGATAAAACTGATTAAAATTGCACTAGAACTGGAAATACTAAAATAGAGCATCCAAAATGTCATAAGCAGTAACCCAACGGCAGCTCTCTTTGGGGCAGGTTTTTCCAGTGGGTTCTCTAAATTGGTCATGTCAGGGGAACTTGTGTTACATTTATCTAAGAATGTTTTGACAAGAGCATCTCTCAGGCTAGTGAGCATTCCAGCTTCAGATCAGTATGAATATATTTTACATGTAAACTTGCTTAGAACACAATGAAATGTAATAGTTTGTCTAAAACTGGATCTAAATGGACATATAAGAAGCAGAATCCAGAGGTGCTGATCTGCATTCTGCCCTTTAGAAACATTTTTTTTCCAGAATGTAAGGCTTTTGTATTTACTGCTAAAATACGACTTTCATTTCTGTAGGTGAGCTGTTATAGTCTCCATAGTCCACATATCAGCAAATATGCAGAGATGAGCTGTTATAAGTAAATTACTTCCAATATGAACTTTTACAGCGTGCTGAATTTTTCATTGTTTGTTTCTCCCTGTATTTTTTTCCTTTCTCTCACTGTGAACTCAGCGATGTGTTGAGGGTAGTAGGTACTTCAAAGACTTTCTGTCCTTGTGTTTGCAGTCATTGGGACTTTGAGAAAAGGCTGCTACTGGTTTTGTCCAGAACTTTCTAAGTATTAAACATGCTTTTTAATCTCTTTATATATTCTATTCAGAGTCTAACAGAGATAACCATTTCTCTAAGAAAACTGGCACAACACTTGAGGGCTAGCTGTCCTCTGTCAGATAACATTTACTATAGCTGCCAAAAAAATTCATTTTTGACATCAGCATCATCTGTCCTTCCTCTGAGTCCTTCGAGATATGTATGTGTGCCAGATGTGAAGGCTGAATCTTCTGTGAAACCTTAAAGGCTAATATATTGCCAAGTTTGCTTATGTGGATAAAGTTTTTAATTTTTAACAACCCATTAAGTATGAAGTTGCATATACAGTTAGACCAGCTCTTGAACAGAGCAATCCTAATTGCTCTGTGCCATGCTTCAGGGTCTTTGAGGAGAAAATAAATTACAAGAAATTCTTCTTTCTGAAGCTTCCAGTGGGCTTTCAAATGGTGGTGAAAATGCACTACTGGTTTGGATTTTTTTCCTCCCCATGTATAGGAAACCACAGCTGAGAAATCTGATGTTTCTGGAGGGATCCATATTGTTAGCAAATACTAATAGTTTTTGGGTTAGCTTGGGTTTTGGAAGTCTGTGTCCTCACTTCCTGAAGCACTGTGGGAGTTACCTATGTTAATTTTATGTAAGTTTCACTGTCACAGCTGGATAGGTAAAAAGCCATCTAGTGTCCCCATGGAGGGGAGGGCAAAAGGGTGAGCCCTGATTAAACATGAGAAAATCAAATCAGAAGGTAGGAATTAGGTCAAGGCGAGCCTCTGCTGGTTCTGCTGCATGTGGAACAAGCTCACTCTTCTTCCTCCCAACCCGTCATCGCTTTTCGCTCCTTGGACAAACCTCCTTTAAAAGGTCATGAGTAGATGTAAAAATACAGAAGCAAGCAGTGCCTGCATTCAGCACTCTGAAGAAAGAGGGTCTGGTGGTTGCATCAGTGCTGCGCGTGTCAGATCGCTAAAATAAGCCCAAAGTCTGTGTCCTGCAGCACTCACAGAAATGGAAGTCATTATCAATTTAGCATTCAGGGGAAAACAGCACAGTCCTTTATGATCTCAGCTTTGAGTGTGTTGTTTATTTATTTGATAAATTTGATAATTTGAATACGGGTAGCTTGTTACCTTGCAATTCTAATGTTTTTGTGATAAACCTAGTGATTCAGCAGTGGTTTCTGCGCTAAGTGTGTCTGAAATGTTAACAACGAGAAATCATGTACCCTACCTCTGGGAGCAGTGTCTTACTGATTTGTAATTAATTGCAATCCTTTGATTACTAGAACCAAACTCAATATGAAAAGTCTCTTTAATTCTTCAGTGTTGAAAACAGCATTTTTGATTCTTTTTGACCTCTGTGTTTCCCAACAAGTACAAGTTTTTATTTTATGGCTCTGTTCAATAGAGTTTTGAATAATAGCCAGTGTTGTTAATCATTATTGTTTATATTATTGTAATGCCAGGAGATGACAACAAGCTTCCAGGAGCTGAGCCCTGTACACATGCCTAGAGGCAGTCTCTGACCTGAGGGGTTTACAGTCCATGCAGAATAGGCACAAGAAAGGATGGGACATAAAGCTAATGTTATTTACTCAGCCACATAGCAGGCAAATGCAGAGCTGGAAAAGGGCATGGATTTCTTAGCCGAGAACTCATGACTTCTGCATTATGTTACCCTCATTTATGAGGATCACACTGACGACATTGTTATTGATACTGTATCCCTTCTCAGACTTTTTTTTACTAACATGTAAAATACTGCAGAATTTACAGTGGGAATGTCTCCTTCAAAACTTTCTTCTGTTAGCTTTTTCTTACTTATATAAAGATACAGCTTACTTAGTGGGAATATCATTAAATAACACAGAACTCTTTTTCATGAGATTAGATTCATGCTTCCCACAGATAAATTGAGATATATTCAGTCAGCAGACCTCAAAGATCTTTGAACGTGGCAATGGTAACAGCACAGTGCTGTGTGTGTTTTCTGGATCTCAAGATCTTCATGCCTATTTGGGGAAGTACAGTAAGAAAGGGGAGGCTGAGGCAAATGCCAGAAGATGTTAAAGAGAATGTCACTGAAAGGTGTGAAGTTTTCTATTTTTTTTGCATGCTTGTAGTACACAAGATGGAAAAAGCTATTGGTTTGTCTGAATGAATATAAGAAAACTATTTATGAGTTCAGGGTGATGCATATGTGCTTTTAACACATTTTTATTAACACTTCTAAAAACAGCAGTAAAATCTGTTTATGAAGGAAAGGACTTGGTTTACATTGTTCTGCAGGCTGATAAACCTGTTTTGTGAAGGTTTGTGGGAGGCAGGGCTATTTGTCAGAACTACAGGTTTTTTGGTTTTGTTGTCATGTCCTGTCTCCCCCTCGCCTTGTTATCTTTCAGCTCAGAGCTAAGTATTTGCTTTTCAATCTGGCTCAGAATACTGATCATGACTACTAAGCTGTTGTTGCTTTTAAAATAAACTTTGATTTTTCCTTTTATTTATACCAAAGCCTTAGCTTGAAGGTTGTTTTACACAGTTGGCAAGAGTTGCCAAAGAGCTGTAGTATAAATGGTAATGAGGCTTTGTCTGGGTTTTTTATTTATTTATTTATTTATTTATTTATTTAACCGACTAATGTTTCATATTGGATCTGATGGTTGGGATATCTGTTAGAATCTGTTATACCTACATTTTCATCTATATCAAGAATAAATATTCTTATACATTAAATGCTTATGGAGCAAACAATAACTGTCTCCTTTTTTGTATTAATGATGCAATTACTCCCATCCTCTATTCCTAGAGCCAAGGTTGTGAAGAAGCTGCTGAAGAATGCAGCACAGGAATTAATGAACAGGCCAGCTATGCTGTAAATAAACTTCGCCAGTTAAATGACAAGCTTGAGTATAAGAAACAGGCTCTAAATTCCATATGTAATTCACCAAAACCCGACAAAAAGGTAAGTACCTTTAGTATCTTCAGTCTTTTTTTTTTTTTTTTTTTTTTTTAATTATGCTTGCGTTTGTGTAATATCCAGTTGTCTCAGGCTCTTTTTGGACAGGTCAGATTGCTGTTCCAATCAACCTGTTACAGAGCTTAGTTTTAATTGTTTATTTTTTTACTTTTTTTTTCATAGCTGTTGCAACTGAAATTGCAAATACGATTTATGTTGCTTTATTTGTCATAGAATAACGACCTCTATCCCAGTGGCCTTGCTGCTTTGTCAGTGGCAAATAGTGTTTCTTCCTTACATCCCTACCCAGTTATATCTGTATAATTCTTTGTGGCAGCTGGTTTTGTGCCCCTGCTGCATCTGCAGCACTGCAGCGGAGGGATGTGCTAGTTAACTTCTGCTCCCTCTGCTGGCTTTGAAATAGCACAGCACAATTTCATAATTACATTTGTGACTGGCTTGCTCAAAGAAAGGTGAAAAAGAACCCCAAACCTATAAAAGCGACTGATTTACTTTATAAGGGGCTAGGAGAAATCTTCAGGGCATGCTTTCATCAGGCTGAAAATTGAGGGATGTGGAACTTTGGCTTTCTGGGCTTGGGTTAAAAAAAATAAATCTCTCTTTCTCTTTGCAAAGTGCAACAGTTAAGCAAGCTAAGAACATATTCAGGGAGAAGCAAGTGATTTGCATTTGGCTTAGGCCAACTCATTTGTCTTCCTATCTGAGGATGATATTACAGGGCTGTTGTTCAGATGCAGCTGGGCCAAGTTTTTCAGGTATACTGAGGTTGGTTGCAAATGGTAGGCAGTGGGTGAAATAAACAAGTAGCCAAGACGTCTCCCTAAAATGGCTTCCTGCTAGGGATGGCAAAATGTACCTGGGCATTAGTCATGGCTCGGGGCCTGGATTCTTCATACATTTGTTCCTTCACTCAAGATGAGTGCTAAGATGCTGGTCTGAATAGAGGTTGACACCCTGCTCATTCTCTGCTGCCCCAGCTCTGGGGATCGCTACCTCTAACAGAAAGACGCAGACAGTAGCATTTGAGGCCACCCTGGCTAGCTTCATTCCCTCCATCCCTTCCACATCCCCCTTCTGCCAGAGGTTACTGCAGTGAACTGGAAATGTGTCCCCAGCTGTTTTGGGGTGTCCTCGCTCACAGCTGCTCTGCTGTGTCTGTGGCCTCAGCTGGCAGAAGATGCCTCTTACCTGTCATTCAATCAGTACTGTTTGGAGTGGCAAGAGCACACATATGTCCATTCGTAGTTTTTTTTATGCCTGCATTACTGCAGTAGCATTTACCTGTGGAGCTTTTAAATGGACAGTTAGGGTTGACAATGTGAGAGCACCTCATCACATTTTTTTTCTCCTCTGGACATGGCAGGTATAAGGTGACTGCAGAGCAATCTGGATGTCGATACTAAATAACATACAAAATTATTCTGAAGGTTCAAGACCGAGTTGGATGGGGCTCTGAGCAACCTGATCTAGTTAGCGGTGTCCCTGCTCACTGTGAGGGGTTGGACTAGATGACCTCTAGGGGTCCCTTCCAACCCAAAACATTCTATGATTCTATAGGGTTAGGTGTATGCTAGAAGGTTGTTACATAGCTGTCGTGTAGATAATATCTCACATGTTACGTGAGGCAAAAATTCTGAAAAAGAATTACTGCAGCTCTGTAGGACGTACCACTTGTGGTGCAAGTTGTACAACTAAGACTCAAATTTGACTGTGGTATATCATATTTAGAAAAAAAAGTGTCATCTGCTTTTGTTGTGTTTCTAATGTAATATCTTAGGTGTATTTCCACCTTTTCTTTTCATACCGTCTCCTGGTAGTGTGTATGGTTACTTATATTTTTGCTTATGTGATGAGATACACTATTTGTCCTTTATGAGATTATGATGGTGAGCTATGTCTTGATGATAACATCTTTTGAATGTGTGCTTTCTGCAGTAATCCTTCCCTTTCCAAAACTAAAATGAATTAAGTGGTAATTTCCTGAGTGATCATTAACATAGCTACATTCCCAAAAATTAAACCTATTCCCAGGTTATTCGGTCACATCATGTATATCTGAAAATGATGAAGAGGATGTCTTCAGTAACTCATATATCAGTAATTGCAATTTCAAGTTTGTATAAAAGAAAATGTGTAATATATGTGTGTAATATATAATCCTATCTAAAGCGCCTTTTATGCTGATAGTATGATAATAGCATGTCCTTCTGATATTTTTTATTTTAGTATCAGGGTTGACCTTTAAGATTACTGTGTATTCTACAAACATGTAAGAGGCATCATAGATTCTCTCATGACTTTTTTTTTCCATGTGAATTGCTCTTTTTCATGCTGCTTTTGTACCTTTTCTCCTTTCTGAATAATGTCCCTAAAGACACAACTAGGCATCTTGCACGAGTCTATTGTAGTCAATAAACTTTCCTCTGCAGATTGTTTCTAAGCTGAAGGATGAGATTACTCTGATGGAGAGAGAGCACAATGACCTTCAGCTGCACATTGCAAGAACGGACTGGTGGTGTGAGAATCTTGGGATGTGGAAAGCCTTCATTGTCTCAGGCGAGGTACGGGGGTTTTATGGCTTTTTATCTTTTGGGTCAGTTCAAACTTGCATGAAGAGAAGAATAAACCCCTGTATGTACCTTCCTTATAGCTTTGTGTACTTCGTATTTACTTGGGAGGGGGAGGAAACCCTAACATCTTCTGAACTCCTCCTCGGTTTCCCCAGTGACTACTACAATGCATATACAAAATTTCTAGCCCTCAGACTCTGGTGTAATGGAGTTATAAAAATACCTGCACGTATGTGAACGGGTTTTGGCATTGGGTAATTTGCTATCTTAGGGGCGTTGTTTTTCATGAGAACTCTCTTATGTTACCGTGCTATCACACTTGGGTGCAGTTGTGTCTCTGCTGTGTCTCAAAGATGCAGAACTTACACTTTTTGTGTTTTGTATTATTATATTTAATGGCAGTACTGTTCCAAGGGACTAGAATATCCAGCAAGAAAGTGCTTTAAATCTGTAAGTTGAAGAAGAAGTTAAATTTTTCTCTTTTTTCTTCTTTTTTTTTTTTTTTTTTTTTTTTTTTGGTCTTGTTCTGCTGTTCTGTTTGGGCATAGGCAGACAATTGTAGAATGAATGTAAAAAAAATTGTAATGGAAACAAAAAATATTACCATCTCATGGCTCTTTCTATTAACACTTGCCATGAAAAGAACCCAATAAATGTGTGCTGTATAGTAACTGTAGGCTCACACAGTACATAAGCAATTTTCTTGACAGTATCACTTCAAAGAATTAAGGATTAACTGGATCTCTACTGGCTTGCCTTCCTGTGCTATTAAGAAAATGTTCCTTAAATAATTATAAGTAGTTTCCATGAGGTAATTTTTCTTGGAAGAAAAAATTAAGCGCTGTTGAGTTTATTTGGTTGTGTCTTGAGCTCTTGCAAATTATTGTCTGTAAAAGAAGAAATAAATCCAACAGGTTAAAAACTTAAGGTGCCATTTTAAAAACCAAATTCTCAATGTATAAACGTCTGGGTTTGATTTTTGTTTTAATGCTGTTTACAGGTGACACAGTTGAGAACAGTGAAGCTCTCAAGTTGTCTTTAAGAGTTCTCTGTAGCTTTTGAACCTGGGTTTTAAAAAACAGCAATACCATATGCAGCAAAACTGCAGAGCCGCAGCTTTCTGGTAAGGGGCACCATACAGAACTGCCAAGTGTCTCCCTTATTACCAGATGAGATGGTTCAGCTAATTAACAGGGAGGTTGGGAGAGGCTTCTAATTACTTGCTGCCTTAACTATAAGTAGTACTGGATTAGATAATTAAATGTAGGCTTTCATTAATTGTGCTGTTTGCAGCTCTGTGCTTCGAAGGGTAGGCTGGAGAAAACATTAATGTTGTAGTTACCCAGGTTAATTAATTGCTTGGGAACGTTCTGGCTGCAGTTGATGATTTCAGGGGGCATGAGTAGGTGACATTGTCTTCCTATCTGCAAGATACGCTGTTGCTAATCCTAGCATGTAGCTGTGATCTTAGAGAGAAACTTGGTGGCCCTTTTTTTTTTTTTTCTTTCAGAAAAGCTTCGTGAAAGTAAATTTTGCTGTAGAATTTGAGCTGAAAGCATAATAGCCTGTCATCGACATTTTAAACTGAATAACTAAACCAGTTAATAGATAATACATAAAAACCTAGAATTACTTAAGACTTGAGAAAAAACTGCCTCGAAACTGTTGTTTGTACTCTCTTAGCTTGAATTTTTCAGTCTTTATATTTGATTCACATAAATGTAGTAGCTCTGTGTGTGTGTGAAATACATAAAAAAATCAATGTAAATGGTATAGCCTACATGTTTCTTGTGGTAACTGATATTTCTGATAAAATGTTCTTTGGAGACTTGGTGTTTTGATGGGTTGATAGAGGTTGAAAAAAGGCAGTGGGAACATGCAGAATGAGGGGACCCACGATAACAACTTGTCTGACAGTCACTTCCCCATGATGGGTATATTCCCCCCCCTTCCAGCAGGTATAAAACTTAGAGCTACATAACCTAACCTGCTCTACTTGCTTTAATGGGTTTGGCCTTGTATGATTTCGTATTGTAGTGTATGTTCTGCCTCCTCTCTCTGAAGAAATAAGACTGTATCAGAGCATAACATCTTTTTAAAAATCTATTACTTTCATAAGGAGTGGAGTTTGTAGATTTGAATAAGGTGAAAAAATAGCTTGTCTTACTTAAGTATCTGGGAATTTAGGATGTTTATTAAGAAAATTAGCTTTCTGTGAACTGAGGAAAACAGCATTGTGCCTGATACACCTTCTGCATGGTCTTTCTATGTTTAAAAGGGACTCCCAAGGGACTTTTTTTTTGACAGCAGTCTGGTTAACCGCTGTTTCACTGCTGCACAGCTTGGGCTGGCTGTTTCAGAGAGCTGCTCTGACTGAGGGAAGTTTGTGGTGAGTCATACAGTTCTTCGCTGCCTTAACGACTGGGCTAATTTTTGTTAATGTTTAATCATTCCTGATGGATGTCTGGACCAGTCCTCAGTGCTTCTAACAGGCAGCTTGTTACTTTACTGAACTATTATTACAGTTTTTGCTAACATTAAGTTTACATTTTACCTACTGCAGCTAATATAGCTATAGCTTCTCCTGGAAAGCATTTAAGAATATTTGTTCTGGTGGTATTTCATTGAATGTTTCTTACCATTACCACACCACGCACCCCAGGTGCTCACCTCTGGCCTGCACCTTGTAGGTTTTATTAATGGGTGTAAGTGTGTCAGAATCCTCATTCATCTCTCTCTATCCACTTTGGGACTTTGTACCTTATAGGGAGAAGGTAGAAATCTCTACCCTTTGTGGACTAGATATCTATGGCATGCTAGTAGACAGTAAATCCTGAAATAATTCATGTTTACATTGTCTTGAGGCTATGGAGTTACTACCAATGCGGGGGAAAAAACACCAAAAAACCAATAGCCTGAAGCTGCTTTGGGTACTTGAGGGCTGATCCTGTCCTTGCCACGTAAGTAGCATCAAATAACCTGAAAGACTCAAGTGTAAGCTGAGGGGAAGGGCTGAGGAGGGGACTTGTGGAAATGCCATCCTAGGGGCTAATTCTGAGAGCCCTTGCCAGTGCTGTGAAATGATCAGGGCTGAGACTATCACAGGAGCCTTTGGGCTTGGAAAACCAAACCAGAGCACAATTGTTAAGTTTATGCTCGTGAAGAATTAGAGCCGGAAGAGGGTTAGGATGGTTCTCAGAAAGAACTGGGTGATTTTTTAGGATGGGAATATTAGAAGTGCGGTGAAACCTTACAGCATGGCGTGCAAGGTTTGGCATTCAGCAGGAACTCTGAGCTTTGGCTCCGACCCATTGGAGTGCCTTTTGGCTGGAAGCAGTAGGTACGCTGGTGGCTTGTCAGATGTGCAGTTTGTCTTGAGTGGGCTGCAGGTGTGAAAAGCCTCGAATACATCAGGAGAGGAGTTGCCATTTGAGATGAGGAAGTGTTAGAGTCACCCTGCAGGTGCTGGGCTGTTGCATTTGAGAAGGATGGCATTGAATGAATTGAAAGAGGAACTTCTCCCATGAGAAGTGTTTGTGAAAGCACTTTCATTTGCTTAGCTTGGCAAAAGGGAGACTCGGAGGAATAAGGCTGTCTGTAAAAGGCACATCAATAAGGGTAAACATAAGGTTTTGAGAACGTGCTTCCAGAGGGATGACTCTCTCCTGACAATGACAGTTCAGATGACCCTATCCACATGCAAATCCCTGCCCTGGGGATGAATGAGCAATGAAGAGTAATATGCATGACTCAGATCAGCATTTTCAGCACTGATCTCCCAGTTTTCAAAAGCAGCTGCCAGGAGGTGTTTGTGAGTCACCTACAAACACAAATCCAATCTAGCTCAGGGGTAGACAGGCCAGGGACTGTCCCAGGAGATCCCAGTCCCTCTGTGCCAGGTCCCTCTAACCTATGTTTTGGAGGCTATTCAAGCATCTCTTTCTGCAGTAGTCTGGCAGGAGAAAGGCAGTCCCCTAAGTAGCTGTGCTGGGAACCAGACACATTTTCAGACGTTCAAGCTGGTGCTTTGTATTCTGTCCGGGTGCTGCTGCAGCTTTTTTTACAGAGAGATGTGAAACCTAAGCCTCGGATCAGGTTTCCCAGTGGTCCATGTGCAGCTTTAGGAGGATCGCATTGTAGAGGGAATATTCTTCATGTACAGCCCTGAACAGCCGTAAAATATGAAGATACATTTTAGCTGTATCTTTTACAGTAGTGATGTAGCCTCTTGTCAAATTTTTTGTCTCTAGCTTTAAGTGTTCTCAGACCTTCACAGGCTTCTCAGAAAATGCGTCAGAATTATGTGAATTTTAAAGTTTATTCTTACCCTAATTGGATTAGTTAAATATTCTTTAAAAAAAGGCCCCAAAACCTTAAGAAGTATTACTTTCCTCAAAAAGATTGTGAGAGTGGTATTTTATAATTACCTTTCTGTATTTGCATGTATATTAAAACAAGCATTTGAGAGTTCGGCTTGGCCAAAAAAAGCTGTGTTATTTTATGCATTTCCCTTATTTGCCTTTCATAATCTATTTAGCTGTCTCCTTAAAATAGGTAAATAAAAATCTGTTACCATTAGGACATAGGGGTAACATTCTGGGTAGCTCATCACACTAAGAAATAATATGATCACACCGCTGCCGTTGTCTCAAGAAAAATCGTTTAACTTCCTTGCTATAGTTTTCCCATTTGCACAATGTGGTTAATCGCTCCTCCTTCCTCTGGCTGCTGTACAGCTTGGTTCATTAGTACATTTGTAAAGTTGTGAGCCCCTTGGAAATAAACATTCCATGGATACCATGTGTTCTGTGCATGCAGAATAGCTCAAGCGGGCAGAGAAATCACTGAGACAGCACCAGCTGCCGCAGGGCCCAGCTGCAGAGCTGCTGTGCCTAGCACGTGGGTGAGCCTCAGCACGAGCACTGGGAGGGAAGGGTTGGGGGTAACAGGAGAACAGTCAGGAAAATGCAGGTGGGAGATATGGAGTATTGGTAAGTAATCAGAAAGCTACGTGTTAGGTACCTTAAAAACTGAAATAATACACGCAGTTGTTTGAAGATGATGTGTCAGGGAGATTTGATTGCTGATGGACAGTGTTGCAATGCTGTATGTAAAGCGTAATAGTGGCCACCTGGAAGACTGACGCAGGACTGGCACAGCATTCTGTGTAAAGTTTAGTCCATTCAGGGTATGGGTCCACATGTAGCCTTCAAACTGCAAGAGAAGCATGGGACAGTGATGATGACTGAATTTGCAGTCTGGTAGCCCAAATGTTCCACTGTTTGCTCTCAAAGAGGTGTACCTTATCTGTTGGTTTCTTCCTCACAAGGTTTTAGAAGAGAATGGAGAACAAGTGCCCTCTTACTCTGTCATGGTGAGTTTACAAGAAGTTGGTGGAGCTGAAACTAAGAACTGGACTGTTCCCAGGAAGCTCAGTGAGTTTCAGAATCTACACCGGAAACTCAGTGAGGTATGAATCTCTGTTAGGGGCAGGAGAAGATGCAGATTTCTAAAACTCATCAGAATAGTGCTTGGAGAAGGGAAAATCAAATAAAAATTTTAAATGGGCAGTTTTTATGCCAGCCTTTTGGCTTTTAGCCTTTTAGAGCTAGTTTTCTATCTGCCTATCTCTGGCCCCTGCCAGATGCTTATAAAAGTGGTTTATAATTTTTTTTTTTCTTAATGATGAATGTTTTACTGGACTAAACCAACATCAAAATGGTACATGCTCTGCACTGTCATGCAAGAGCCTGCTTTTTAAAAAACATATTTTGTCTCTGGCTTCCAGGGTGGTATTAGAAAAGACAGCTTTTGTGGGGACAGTGCTTTAACCTTTCTGTCTGATAAGGGATAGGTAATAAAGGTGGTGTGAAGGAAAAGTGTTTAGATGTGTCAGCCCGTAGTGGGTAAGGGAAGGTGCTTTTCAAGGTGCTGAGGCATGTGGAACGGAGATGAGAGTACAAAGGAGGCTTTTAATTTCCATTCTGAACCACCTGTGTGTTTCTGTACGTGTATGTTAAGCGAGCTCTCCTTTCTCCTACACAGTGTTTTCCATCATTAAAGAAAGTTCAGCTGCCTTCTCTCAGCAAGCTGCCCTTCAAATCCATAGACCAGAAATTCATGGAGAAATCCAAGAACCAGCTTAATAACTTTCTGCAGGTAAGAAAACAAAGACAAAAACAATAGATGTCTAAACAGGAGAATTGAATCATGCCTCTGGAGTGAATGTTGTCTCTATTGAATAAAGAGAGAGCCTAGAACAAATAGGTCAGACACAAGGTTTGATGCTGTAAATGTCAAAGTTTTAGAAAAGGCCTGAAGTTGATGAGTTTGGCTGATAGTAGCTGTTCCTCTAGTGCTAAATTGATATAAACTGTGATTGATTAAGAAATAGTAAATAATGAATCTTGTAATTGCAACTTTTAACTACACCACTCTGTAACAAATTCCTTACAAATTAGAACTTATTTTATTTTAAAAGAAAGTTTTAAGATTAAAAACTTTAATCTTACTAGTTCTAATACTTTAGAACTAGCTTCTTGAAGTATCTTTAAAGTATCTTTGTGAGACATGGATTTTTTTTTTCTCATTCTACCTCTGAGCCATGTCTTAATCAGTTTTATTGGATGGTGTGACACACCCTGTTCCTTAACAAGAAATATTTAATTGATGTGTTGTTTCTCTCATTATTTTTCTTTCACAGAAATTGCTCTCTGATGAAAGACTCTGCCAGAGTGAAGCACTTTACGCCTTCTTGAGCCCTTCCCCAGAGCACCTCAAAGTTATTGATGTGCAAGGAAAGAAGTCATCTTTTTCACTCTCTTCATTTCTAGAACGACTTCCTGGTGATTTGTTTTCTCATCAGGAGGTAAGTGGTAGAAAAGTAATCTTCCCAAATTTAATTACTTATCCAAAGTAAGCAGGAAGAGCCATTAATATAATGAATTTGAAAGGCAGGTAATATTGGAAGACATTTCCAAAGGTCATTTTTAATTTACTGTTAAGTGAATAAAGAGTCAGAAATAAGAGCTGTCTGTGAATGTAAAAGGTGTTTATTAATACAGTAAGTTTCCTGCCCTTTGATAAATATATAAGCAAATGTGTAATCTATAACAAATAAACAAATTGCAGTCCATGTGGGACTGTTTATTTTTTTTATAGCAGAATTTCCCACTTTTTGTGCTCTTGACGTGTATTTCAGAGGGGTTTTGACAGGTAAAAATAATTCTCTCTTAGGAAACTTCTCTTGGCAGAGAACAGCTGTGTGTACTTAATAATTCTTGGACAACTTCTGAAGCAAAGCTAGTTTTGACAAAGAATTTTGGAAAATGCTACACGCTCACTGAGGGAATTTATGGATACAGGCAGGAGCCCATGTGGGCAAAGCAGTTGGAGAATTTGATACTAAGCCATAAAAAAGCATTGTCTTTCAAAATGCAGCAAAGAATAGATTAGTGACTAAAATTGACCATAAGTTCCATGGCTCTCTACTCTGTGTGGTTCACGTTGCAGATATGCAGCCTCCAAGGAGCTGTTTCTATTCCCCCATGTTACATGAAAAAACTCTGTTCTTACATGTAGTAGTTGTCTGCAGTGGATGGGCTTTCTGCAGGATATATGGAGTCTGGGGAACTTGTACAGTTCGAGCCTGTTAATAGGCCAAAAGGTGGTCTCACATCTCTTAGGAATAAGAAAAGTCTATATATTTTCATTTTTTTCAAAATTGCATGGTATTTGCACCTAGATGCTGAATGCATGTGTCTCATTTCACAGTAACAGATGTAAAGAAAGTTTGAGAAACTAATTTTACACTTCAATAGAAGCATTGCATTCCTAAAAATAAAAATGTGTTCGCTAAAATGACTGTTAGGTAGAAGGTAGCATAAAAGCATAGAAGCACAAAGCTATTTGTATTTCACTATTTAACTGAAAAACATCCTCAATAATAAAATCCAGACTGCACGTATATTGTATTATGTGAGTGTGTAGGAGGAGATAGTTAGGAAAAGGGGGAAGGAAAGGGAGCTTATGATGAGAGTGCATGAGAGGAGAGAACAAAGAAATGAAGCAACTGGTACTGAAAAACTGAAGGAAGTAGAGCAAAAAATGCCCAGAGAATATGGCAACAGAGAAGTCGGAACATAACTTCTTACTCAGTTTAAATTTAATACTATTTCTTTCTTGTTACCTGTGGGACTAGAAGCTTAATTTTGGCTAGACCATATTATGCCAGACACGTGCAAATGCAGACAAAGACCATCCCGCTTCACATACACCTTCCCTCTCCTCTTCCCTCCTTCCCTAAGCTTAAACATAAGATGAGACAACAGAATATGGAGGGCATATAGGAAACTGTTAGATCCTCTAAATCAGTATAGCAAACATTTGTCCTAGTTTAAAAATCATGATAAAATTAAGTGGAAGGACATGGAACTGTTGGAGTGGGTCCAGAGGAGGGCTACAAAAATGATCCGAGGGCTGGAGCACCTCTTTTATGAGGACAG
>BOSO01003824.1:16928-40514 GCA_018403395.1 Gorsachius goisagi
TCCCTTCCAACCCAAAACATTCTATGATTCTATGAAGGGAATTGTGAGGTGGTCTGGGATCAGCTCTGATTTTTCTTGGACACCCTTGTCTTCCAGTGTGAGCTTTAGATCAGCTCAGTTTTGCCCAGTGATAGCATATTAGATAATTTACTAAAGCAGTTCAACTAGGGTCAAATCATCTGGTACAAGGTCATTAACAAAGTTAAGTGTTAAACCACACATTGCAAAGCTGTTACAGTTGTGTTCTCTTTGTAACTAAGAATTCCTAGTTTAGTTCATATTTTGGATTTTGTAGAAGAGAATGCTCTTGTGCAGCGCTCCCTTTTACGTCTCCTCTCACATTTTTCAAATATGTGTTAGAGTAACAATATTACCTCTTGTGTGCTGTTTTCAGGATTAGATACTGCAGCAATTTCAGGTCTCACATACAGCTCCTGGGACAGGGCTAGCTTTAGAATGTATTTCTTAGCTCTCAAGACCAAAACCAAGTTGGAGGAAAGAATGTAGTTGATATCATCTGGAGGAAGGGATTTTAGGTTTATGAAGTGTTAACTGATATAAAATGCACTGTGGTGTAAGAATTTATACTTCTCATTGCATTTTTCTAAATGATAGGGGATTCACCAAACAAAAGAACAGGGACCTTCAGAGGTCATTGGGTTTACCCTCCTGCTCCAAGCAGATTCAACTGTACTGGCAAAATTCTTGGCACATGTTTGCCTAACACGTTTTTAAACCTCTGATGACTGATGTTCTCTAGCCAAGGAAGACAGCGTATCCCAGGTTCTCAGCTATCTTCATAGTTCGAAACCTTTTCTTACTGTCTAACCTAAATCTCCCTCCTGTAGTCAGCTAGCTCTTGTCCTGTCTGCAGCAAACATAGTACAGTTTGGGTTAGGATCTGTTATCTGAGTTATTGGGAGTTACTACTTTCCTTTTGTTTTTTATTCTTTTATTTCTTAGACTGAGCAGCCCCATTTCTCCTAGCTTTTGCTAGGTTGTGTTTTATTTAGTTCTTATGGTTTTGCTCTGGACTTATCCGTATTTTTCCTGGAAATGTGCTGACTAAAATTTGAAACACGATGCTCCTATTAGGTTTTCCTATTCCCTTGTATGAAAATAAAATTTATATCGATATGTATATGTATGCCATATAAATAATGTTCGTGCTTAAACATCATGGTATTACACTTGCCTTTTCCACAGCAGTATGGCCCTGGGATCTTTTTCTGTAGTCTTATCAATATCAATTGTTTCATTTCCTGCGTTTATACAGTGAGTTATTGCTGCTTTGCATCTGTCTCTATCAAACTGCACCCTGTGGGCTCAACTACAAATTCAGTAAGCTTGTTTTTTGTTCTGTTGCCCAGCTGCTTAATGACAATACGGAATGTTGTCTACTATGAAAAATCAAATAAAACATAATTTCTTGAATAATTAAAATAACGAAGGGATGAGAAGCCTGTTGACCAGAGGAAGATAGTGAGCAGGACTGGAGTTTGCTCTAGACTCTGCCCCTGGAGAAAACTCTGTTCATTGTCAGTGAATTTGTGTGCTTGTGCGGTAAGATGGGTAATGGTTTGTGGCTTCCTTCTGTAGTTTTTCTTGTCAGTATGGTGTGGCTTTCTGTCCCTGCCTCTGGTCACAGCTTAGCCTATCATTAGCAGAAAGCTTTAAAAGCTGGGGACTCATCAAGCTGTGGAAGTCGGTAAATAGGAGAGTCTACATGAACATTTACAGTGCACTTCAGTGCTGTGGGGTTTTTTCTTTTGTTTTTCTGGTTATGAGGAGAGAAGCAGCATCTCAAGCAGTGCTAGAGAAAATACCAAATGTGACACAGGAAGTGAAGGGTACAGGATATATAAGTGTTGGAATATGCAACACTGTGGAGCTATTTATGTATAGACTACTATGCAGTGCCATGCCTGGAGAAGATTCAGGGGCTGGAAATGTACCCAAAGTCAATGATGGGCTTTAGATGGGGTTTGGTGGGTGTGAGGAAAGGAGTAAGACAAACTGATATACAGCTGAGACACTGTAGGATACTCTCTGTACAGCAGGGTTCGAATGACAGGCAAGGGATGACTGAAAGAGATTGTGACCATAAGAATAAGGCCAAGACAGACATCAAAGTAATGCAAGAGAAATAGACCCATGAAGCAGGTTTTCCAGACTAGATGATGAAGGGGGCGGGGGTGATATTAGATCATGGAATGATAATGAAGAAAGGGAGGCAAAGGAAGAGATGACAGATTTATTTGAAAACCAGGGCTGAAGAAAGAAATATTTGTCTGCACGCCATTCTGACCATTCCTGAACCAGAGTCTGGGGCATTGCACCAGCCTCAGTGGGGGTCAGGTCTGCCTCACCGCAGCTTTGCTCTAAGCGTAGGTGGGCACGGGAAGGTGCAGGAAAGCAAAGGGGTGTGCTGGCTGGCGCAAGTAGGTGGTATAGTCCTGATGCTGAAGCAGATGTTCATGACACTGAGAAACAACCTGATGTCTGCTCTTCATTCTTTAATAAATGGTACTGCCAAAACTGAGGTGGTTCAAGTCATTCTTCTCCTGTGAGTCTATTCTGAGTAACTCTACTCCCTTCAGTACCCTGAGCTTGGGTATCCTCAGGCTCAGGTCACTAATTATCACCATATTATGTTTCTGCCTGGGAATGGTAATCTGTAATGGAGCTTGTCTTTGCAGTGGCCAGTTCCTCTTCCAGATTTGGTTCCTGGCTTACTGCAAGGACAACTTGCTTGTGCCTGATCCCATTGAGTGGCTTCAGCTGTGCAAGGCACTATCTGCTCTCTGGGAGAGCCAGCTACCTGCTTCTGCCTGTGTGATAACCAGATTCTCCCCCTTTCTTCCTACCCGCTTGTGTTGCAAACAGTTCCAGCTGGCTAGCTCCCCATCCTGGATGCCCTTTATGGGTGTTGTCTCAGAGGAGGCTTTGCAATCGCAAACACCTCTGAGCACCATCTCCTCCTTACAGCTCTCACCTGCTTCCCACATCACCTGCTTTTTCCCTTATCCAGCTAGTATTGTCAGGGCAATGTAGGCAGCAAGACCCTGCAAATCTGGGCAGATCCACCCAACATTGAGGTGCTTACTGGGGCAAGGCTGCAGGCAGAAGATCTAACAGTGGTGGTGGCTCCAGCAGTGCAGAGTGCCTTCATCACTCTTGACCAGTGGAAGTGCAATCCCTTTTCAGAATCCCTGGTGAGGTTCCTGTTTGCCAGATCCTGCCAGCAGCAGAGGTGGTGGCTGTAATGCCCTTTCTTGAGAGGGCTGGTTGTGCTCCTTCCCCACAGCACAGCACTAACTAAATCCATTCTGGAAGAAGGATGGGGAACTGCAGTGTATACCCATGTTGTATCTCTCTTCCTAGGAAGAGACAGAAGAGGATAGTGACCTGTCGGACTACGGAGAGGAGGTGGATGGGAAAAGGGACTCTCTTGCTGAACCATGTTTTATGTTGATTGGAGAGATTTTTGAGCTGCGAGGAAGTAAGCTGTAAACCTGCTTATTTGCTAGTGGAACCTGTTGGCCAAGAAATTTGGGGCACTTTGTAATTTGGATTTTTCTGCTGTTCCAATAAGTGGAAATGTTTTTGCAATCTTATATAGCCAGTTTGTTTGTAACAGAGCGGTTCTTCAGTAGTTCATAACTTTGGTGCTTCTGTTCAAAAGTAAAATTCCAATATAACACCACAGTAAAAAGATAACTGGTAGGGGAGAGCATTTGCATTCAATATTCTTAAGTTTTTCATTTAAAAAAAAGTCTGGAAATAACCCAGAAAAGTACAAGAGCATGTTTTTTGTAAATAGGATGCATGTTAGAATATCCAAATTATGAGGAAGGAAGAATGGCTGCATTACAGAACATGGCACTGACAAAGCAACATCATTTTCGTCCCCATTTTAAGTATATTATGTATGCATTTTAGTTCTACAATTTGTATAGTGGAAAAGGTGCTAGAAGTATGGCACCTTTCAGTATCAGATTTTCTTTTCCTCCTTTATGTAACTGAATGATGGTAACAAAGAAAACTACTTCTGTTTCTATTCAAATGTGCAGCCACACTTGATGCTCTATAAAATTATTTATAGGGTAACTATTACAAAATGCAGCACCTTCCAAAAATGGCAGATGTATCTTCCAAATATAGACTTTCTTGTGCTGATGGTGAACGTCATGAAAGAAAGATTAAACAGTAATTACTAGGAAGCACTCACGTTTGTTTCCTTTGTAATGAAAAGCTAATGGCTTGGTTTATTTGAGTGAAAATGTTTTCAGAATTTTAATGATGCTGCTGTACGTACAACATTATACGAGTAAATACGAAAAGGGTATAAATTTTGAGCATTTTTTTCTAGTAGAAAAAGGGTGTGGGGTAGTTGTATGGCTCAATACGCTTGAAATACTCTTAAACATAAAAGTTTACAGTATAAACTACAAATGCATATTACAGATATGTTTATGTAATCTGCAGGACTTAAAAACCATATAGCAAACAGTACAGGGAAAGCAATCAAGAAAAATGAGACCCATGTACAATTAGTGAAATCTTACAAAGGTTTATAACAGATGCTTACTGTAGGGGTGGGTTGGGGTTTTTTGGGGGGGGAGAAAGGGAGGGGGGGCAGGGAGGGGCGGGAGGAAGGCTTTGGACATGATCATGGTTTCCCGAATGTTATTAACCTCTTGATATTTATTTTCTGTCATTTTTCATTATGCTAGTGTTCAAGTGGGTCAGAAAAACATTAATTGCACTAGTACAAGTCACTTTTGGAAGAACTATCAACAAGTAAGTAACTGTTACTTTAACTGAACCTGCATTGTTGTTCTATGGAAAAAAAAAAAGCCTTAGAGCAGAATTGTTAAAAAAATAATCTGGACATTCTGTTGTACATGATAATATGCATTTGTTTTCCACAGCTCAATTTCCAAATATATTGATTAGAGAAGACACAGATATGTAATTATATTTTTCCTTATTTTTTCCCCTATACAGGGCTTTGCTTTTGGAATATTTCCCGGGATTTCATTTTATATATATATATATATATATAAAAAATATAAAGTACATAAACATATTTGTATATCTCAAAAAGACTTGCTATCCTTTTTTTCTGAATGGCCTGGCTCTGAATGGCTTTTATTAGTCTGTGCTTTATTTTACAGTCCCATGAAGATTTTTGCCAGATCTGAAACTAGGTTTCTGTTTTAAGTAATTTCTTTCAAATGAAATACATATTTCTCTAAAGTGACCAAAATAGTGTTTATACATGATGAGAACTGTGAATTTGTAACATGAAACCTGGACATGTGTGCTAGTGATGTGTTTTCATAAAGGTATTTTTCTGTATAATTTGAAGACATGTCTGCCAAGTGAGGCCTGGATGAGCATATGAAGTAAGCATGTGTGTCTGCACACACCTTTCACGTGGAAACCTATATCATTGGTCAGAAAAGTTTTGGAAAAGTATTCCTTTTCTTGTCAGATACAAAGGCCTATAGTAAAATTTGATTTAATAGAGCAGATAATTGATACAAACACTTTTCCCGTGACTCTCCAATCAGTACTGACGCTTTTATGCATGATGACATTTTTCTTATGAAAGTCTGTGAATCTGTGATTTCTGTAGCATATCCACATAGGCAAAGGGCCACTGAGAATCAGTTTAAATGCATTATTTGCTCTGGTGTGGCAGTGGGACTGTTACTCAGGTAAATGTCAGAGCCCAGAAATCTATCAGCATAACAGGCTGTTCCTTTGTCCAGTTGGTGACTAAATCTGCACATGCCAGCATGGCTTTTGAAACCTCTCACGCATGCTAGATAGCGGTAAATTGGACAAGGATTGATGGAAAGTCACGCAGTTGACCCCCAGCGAACTGATGGTCTCTGACAGCATCCATTCTCTGAGTTTTAAATTGATTGGTTCATTTGTTCACACGCTGCTGATAACTAGCATGAAAGACACCTGACAGGTGAGAGAGAGCAAGCGCGTGTGAGCACAGCATGCATGCAAAGTGGCTATATAGCTTTTTACAAGTTGGTTGAATTTTTACATTTATTTTAAGGGTTTTGGCTGTACTGTGGCACAGTGAGGCAGTACTGCCTGGAGCCTGCCGTCTGCCTCACGCTTTGTGCTGAAGGCTACAGTGAGCGTCTGCAGCCACAGGAGGTGGCTGCTATCTCCATTTGTAATCCCTTCTCTAATGTGCTGTTGGTATCTGTGAGGGAACTTACTGTGCTTTTATCAAAATTTCATCTTTTTATCTCACCAGGCACATCTGTGCATGCAATTAGTTTGGAGTTCGCTACAGTTAGCTGATTTTTCTGTCTTTACCCAGTGGAGCCTTTGTACTGCCCATCCTTGAAATACATACACATTTCAGTGTAGTACTTGTAATTTGTAACGTATGTTTGTGGATTACATTGCAATGTAGCCTTCTCCATGTCTCAGTCATGTATCTGGAGTGACCTACATCCTAGAGCACCCAGAGCTGAATACGATTTGCTGTAATGCTGGTGAAATCGCCTCAGATAAATTGGGATAATTACATGAAAACGAGCATCACTTCCACTATGTTCAGGAGTAAAAAGAATAAATCTGCATAAAACGTGAAAGACCAGCTCTGATGTACTCCCTTCTACACTTCTTTACAGGCAAATCCGTGACACTGTACACTGGATGTTCAGTGAACCAATGCTTGTTTACTACATCGGTGTGTTTCGAGATGCTTTTTGGCCAAACGGAAAGTTAGCACCACCTCTGAGAGCCAAGACCAATGAACAAAAGCAAGAGACAAAACAGAGAGCACAGCAAAAACTACTTGAAAACATTCCAGGTGAGATCACTTTCATTCTGCTTAATAATGGATTTAATAACTAGTAAGGAAACTGGTTAATCAAATACTGTTCTGCCGCATTTTACATTTTTCCTGTGGAGTTGTAAATTACGGTTATTGGCATAAATAAGGATAATTTTGGCCTTACTCTTTGCCTGTCCTGTCTTTCTGGTTCAAGGGCATGGATTCAGCTGTTATTGGTGGATGCTAAAAACCAGTATTGCTGTACTTCTGTCCGTATATAATATTCATCAGGGAACCTAAGTCAGGACTCTCTGCTGGTTCTCTCAGCAAATACCAGGTGGTTCTGCTACCTGGAACTACTTGACAAATGGGGAAGGTAGCACTGCCCCAGTTACTTCTTCCTTTTATGTTTCAAAATGGAAGAGGGAGCTCTACCCACACTGTCAGTGTTGTGTGTTGCTGTCTGTTTCTGGTAAGAGGTTTCATGGCACTGAATGATAGAGGAGCCTGCAGCCTGGACAGAAGCATCCTGGATGGAGTCAGGTTCCCAGTGCTTTCCTTTGCCTGCCCTTATCTCCCAAACCCAGGCAGCTTTCTCTGCAGTGTGCCCATTTCTGGGGTGACATTCCAAGGTGCTCCATCCCATTCACAGGACAGGGAGTCCAGTTTTCTAATTCTGACTCTTCAGAGATCACATAAACCCGAAGGCACCTAACTGGGAAGCACTGAAATTCATTCCCTTTAGCCCTTGGAAATGCACTTAATCATAGCATGAATGCTTTTTATCTCCCCTCCACCTGAACAGAATGTGCTTTAATGAGCTATTTTATGGCTTCACTGAGATACCTCATATACCCCCCTGCATTTGGTTGTTTAATCAACTTTTACTGCAAAAATAGCAGCAGGTATGTATGCAAAATATTCGCCATTTGATGTGTAAACAACCCTCCATTTACTGTCTCTCTTACATACTCACCTGCTTACCCAGAACAGCCTTCCATAGTTGCTTTGTGGTTTTGTTTCTGAGTTTGGAGGGGTATGTCAGGACATAGCTGCGTGCACCTTAAATTAACGCTAAAGTGTTGGATTGCTATTTATTCTCTAATTCAATCCAAAATGTAGATAATTGACTTCTCGTACCTGCTTACTTGTGGGAAGTATTTTCTGTGAAGATTGAGAGGCAGTTAAAGCGCTAAATCTGTTTTAGCTGTTGTAGGGATTCTGTCCTTGTGGCTGAAGGTGTATTTAAGTGACTGGTTTAATAATATGTGAGATTAGACTTGACTCTGTGAGGTGAACTACCTCAAAGGTGTACTATATATCATGTTAAAACACTTAATATGTTGTCATGGAGATGCATACACTATTATTTAACTTGGGTAACTTGAGAGTAAGGGTGTCTCTTCAACACACGACTTAAGTTACCTGTGTGTTTTTAAAAGGTTGGTGAGTGGGGGCTATGTGTCGTGTAACCAAGGGCGGTGAAGCACAGTGCTTTTGTTTCCCCCCCCCCCCCCCCCCACCTTGGTGGGTAGCAGTGTCAGCTGGAGGATTTGCCTAGTGCGGGTGAAACAATATAAGCTGAAGTAACGTTTGTTGCAGATACTCTGCAGAGTCTTGTTGGACAACAAAATGCCCGTCATGGTGTAGTGAAAGTGTTCAATGCATTGCAAGAAAGAAAGGCTAACAAGCATCTACTCTATGTGAGTAACCAGAAAAGTAGCCTTTTAACTTCATAATCCTGTTAATTGCTGAGCTCTGCTCACT
This sequence comes from Gorsachius goisagi, assembly GCA_018403395.1. Lineage (NCBI taxonomy): Eukaryota > Metazoa > Chordata > Aves > Pelecaniformes > Ardeidae > Gorsachius > Gorsachius goisagi. The sequence goes on from BOSO01003824.1 coordinate 25,513, forward strand.
CTGTATTAAAGCCTGGGGTGTGTGTTTTGGCAGAGATTTATGTTGGACTGTTGTTCTGTGTGCAAGTAATTTTTTTGTTATTAAAGTAAGTCAGAAAAAAATGTACTTGCTTCCATCATTTGACTAATTTTGAATAACAAAAAAAGCTGTTTAAGTTTAAAAACAGTGTTGCTGTTGTCTAAAAAAGATCCCCTACCATATCCAACTTGCCTGACTCTGTAAGGTGAAAACTAATTTCTTCATGTAGCTGCAAAACCTAAATATATCTTGAAGAATCCTAGGAGAGCTCCAGGGCTGGCTCACAGTTAGGACATGACAGCCCTCCAGAAGTCCCACTCCTGTGCTGTAGGTTGGGACTGGTCAGAGCACGCAGCTGCATCTAAGTACGATCCCTTTGCCCTCGGGCAGCCTCTTCTGCCTCGTTTCCTTCGGCAGCCAGTTGCCTGATGCAGCCTCAGCACAGGAGTGGACGCAGCCTGCTTGAGAGGTGCCTGCCCTGGTGCTTGTTTACAGAGCTACTGCAGCTTTGATGGAACAGCACCAGTTTATACAGGGTGGGGAATCCCCATCTGAAAACAGCTGCCCATGGTACTTGCTTTCTTTCAGCCTTAAGACATTTCCCATATTACCTGGAGAGTGCATGCTAACTTTAGGATGAAAGAAAAGTAGTTGCATGAATGATGAGCAGAATAACCGTACATGCTTCTGTTACCTGTGATGCTCTGTCAGAAAGGAAAAAGAAATTCTCATTTGGCACCTGTGCTCATCTTGACTCTTTTCTGTTTTTCAGGTTTTGCTGGAACTGCTGCTAACTGAACTGTGTCCTGAGCTAAGAGCTCATTTAGAGCAGCTTAATGCCACTTAGGTTTGAATCTGCACAATTGGACCACTAGAGAAATGTCTATCCAGTAATAGACATGAAACTTATTTCCTCTTTTCCATAGAGGGCTGAGGACTATGATTCTTTTTAGCATTTTTCTTTCCTCTTGAGTTTTTTGTGAAGTAAACAGACTTGAAAAGATCTGATGCTGTAGTAGGGTAGACAAAATAATGCTGTATAGTTGCCAATTTTTATTTAAATGGTTCTATTTGACTACCCTTCTGTTTCAAATATAGATTGGAAAATAAATGTTCATATAAGCTGAAAGAAACCAGAAAATATTTTAAACATTTATGAAAAGAAATTTTGCTTATAGTGGTAAACTAATGAATGTTATACAGTTCTAATCTCCTCACTGAGGATTTGAGCATTCCTTTTTTCTTGTGTATTGAAAAAGCCTTGTTGTGCAATACTACATGTAAAGCTATTGTGTTAATTTTATCAATTTTGTTTTTACCAAAGATTTCCCGTAGTTTGAAGCATTTGTAAGCAATAAATAACACAGCTGGATTGCAGTACTTGACAATGAGGTTGTACTGACAACTAGTGAGTTTGACAGCACTAGTTTGGTAAGGAATATTTACGTTACTTTGAAGTCTGTGTTGAAAATATGTATTGTAAACTGGTATGTCTTAACAAAATGCCTGTGTTAAATGTTAGTTCAGAGATTAGTGCTTATGAATTGCTTCTATGAATGATTAAGTAGACAATTAATTAAACCATTCTAATAACTTCCCTGATACTACTCAGGGCTGTTTTATTCAAATACCCCAATTTCAAACAACCTTCAAATCTTTCCCTTATTTTATACAAGGAAAGAAAACTATGTCTTCAGTGGTTTTTTTTTAATTTATGTAAAAATATGTAAATATGGTCTTAATGCACATCTAAATAATTAAACATCATCAAAAATCCCTAGGTGACACTCATTACTTTTAAATTCAGTACAGTTGTGCTTGTAGAAAAACTACTTGCAGTTAAGACTGGCTATATTGTAAGGTACATAAAAGCTGTATGCTATATTTTAAATCAGAGTTTTTAGTAACATCTGGCCTTCTGTTATAACAGTTTCAAAAAAGTTTTCAAGTCACAGCACAGTCCTAAGAAGCAAGCCAAATTCTGCACATAGAAAGCTTTACAAGTAAATAGGTATTTAGAAATGTGCAAGCTTACCATAGCGATCAGTAAGATCTTCTAGTGGTTAATCAAAGTATCTTTTATCAAAAAGAGTCAGCGTAACATTGCTCAGGCATACATGCTCCTAGCCAAAAGGCTTTCAACTATTTCTAATACAAACAGAGGTAGTGTAAATGCAATCGAGGAGAACGGGTCTTGTGCGGAGGACGTGTATACCGAATGTTTTCATACTAATGGGTTCTTTCCCACAGTTCTGTAAGTTGTATTTTCTAGTTCTAGAAGTTGACACAGTTTGAACTGTAAAGCTTAGTGTCATACAGGCCAATTTCCAACTTTGAATCTCTGTGGTCTGGGAGTAAAATGTGGTAAGACACGTAAGCAGATCTAGATGCATTAGAAAAGTGTATGAAAGAAAGTACACACACCACTAACAAAGGTAAGATTTTTAAATGGTTGTGACCTGTGAATGGGTTGTATGTGAAAACTAGACAAGTTTGGGTTTAAGCTTTTCAGAATATTAAACCTTAATGTTTAAATACTAAAAATGCAGCAAAGGAAACAACCATTTACATTTATATACCAGTCACAGTTAAAGGTAACACTAAATTCTCCCAAGATTAGCTGCCAGTTCAAGGTCAGAAGCAACAGCAGGATCCAGAAGGCATGCCTTTGAAAACAAAGAAAAGGGAGTTCTAGTTTATAGCTAAAATAAAGTTGTATATTGACAATATAACATTATTAAGGTCTTTTAAGTTTTGTTGGCATTATCTGAGATAATCAACTTGTTAAAATATTAAAGAGGTAATATATTCAGCTTTAAATCCCTGTTTCTGATGCCACGTAAGAAAAATCCAGTATTTAAAAGGAGCATACTTGACTGTAGTGTTAGGCTTGGTTCTATTTTTTTATTGTGTTTGTTGGTATGGTATGTGCTGGCACCATAGTCAGAAACACAAATCTGCTTACAGACCAGTTTCATTCATTTCCATCACCTACTTCAGCACCCTCTGGGAGGCCCATCTTCTCTTTCTTGCCTCTTTCAAAACTGACTGGGTCCAAGAATGGTAGGCCAAAACTGCAGCTGAGCAGTTAATTAAAAAAAGCAAATGGGATCTTAATTATAAGTGGGTATAATTGTACAATTAACATGAGAATTCTTTTCCAGGTACAAAAGAAAATACACACACCCACAACTCTTGTCTTCTATTTGTTCTCAAGGTTCTGCTTCAGGTAGCTTCCTTGTTTATTTTCTTTTCCTTCTCTTTTGTTGTTGATGTAGAGATGCATGGCACCAGTCAGTAGAAATCATCTCTTCTCATACTAAGAAGCTAGTGACATTCCTAGATCAGTCTCAGATGTATAGCTAGTGAATGATGAGTGAAAGCTGTAATTTTCTGTCAGTTGTGGTGGTTACGCTAGACCTGATGGAAGACAGTGGGAAGGGCTCTACTCACAGAGAGCCATGCAGCAGTTTAATCCTGATGGGCCTCTTCCATGCCTGAAGACTTACCTAGGACTACTGGCTACAGTGTTCGTAACACCTCAGCTTACATTCCTTTCCTGATCTCCTCCTCATCTCTCTGCACTTTTCAGAGCAGGAGAACAAAATGTTTAAGATGTATGTATTCAGAGGAATGAATTGCTCTGCTAGGCCTCTTGTATCAGTGACTTCCCTGAGGAATGAGCCACAAAAATTGTTATCTGATAATTTATCATGTACATAACTCTCTATTTGGATTGCACCAAGTGGACATCAGAGTATTCTACTTGCAGAAAGAAATGGTCTCTGCATGCATAGAAATCATAGAGTGTCTCTGAAGCACAGATCCAGTCTTGCTATACTCCCTTCGATTGGCATAATCATCTTGTCTTGATTGTACATTTAGGCATCACTGGCGCACTATTCAGCAGATTCATCTTCTAGAAGCCATCATTGATCTTTTTCCTCAAGCAATAAATCTTGTTTCCAACTTTAGAACTTTCAAAAAAAGTGACCTATTTTTTCCCCTGCATATCAGTAACAGTAGATCCTCAGCTATCGCTAAAGATGTAAACCTAAAAATAAGCATGGCGACCAGTTATGACTGATTTAAGTATAGTTAATGAAGGTTGTAATAGAGAATCTGAAGTAGAGGAAAAATTACGATTTTTCAGTTTGAGAGAATGACAGCAAACCAGCTGGGGATAAAGTTATTCAAATTGTTTAGCTTGTATATCTTGCAGGTTACCAAGCTCTTTGCTGTAGTGATTGTTACAGATTTTTTTGTTTGCTTGGCAGAATGCGTTGTTTTCTTAAGCAAGTGGGCAGACAGTATCCTTTCAAGACTATTTTTAGAAGTTTTCAATATACTTTTACCATGCTTCATTTTCTTGCACAGATTTTTTTTTTTTTACATAACATTGGAGTCTTTAACCAAACAGCAAGATTAAAGACTGAAATCCACAGTATCACTCAATTTAATGAGAGATAAATTAGTCTGTAAGACTTTCCCAACTTACCTTAGTATAGTATTTTTTAGCAGCGGCTTGGTCTTGCTGTACACCCAGGCCAAGCTGGAGGCATCTCGCCAAGTAGAAAGCAGCCATAGCCACCCCCTTGGCTACATACGTAGGAAGACAATCAGTTATCTTCCCTAGCATATCGATGTCATCGTTTTCAGTAATCCTGTTGTGGAATTCACAGCATTAGGTTAGATAGTGCTATTTCAAGCAATAATTGAAGTTGACCATATGACACTTGCAAATACCTCATTTCTATTTACATCATTGTCCAAAATAAGCTGAAATTTACATGTATTCAACAGCCTGGTGAAGTTTCTTCTATTCAGTATTTGATTTGAAGTTGGTCTTATTTGAATATCCTGTTATTGAACAGCAAATAAATATGTAACTTTTGCAGTCACTTTCAGTATAGTTATGCTAGTTATAAAAGGCAGCGTATTTTATGCTAATTGTTCCTATTAAAATATTTTGGGGAAATTAATGCATATGTGGAAGAAAGACAAAGCTCTTATATAACTGAGCAACCTCATCTAGTGGAAGATGTCCCTGCCCACAGCAGGGGGGTTGGAACTAGATGATCTTTAAAGGGCCAAGCCAGATTGTTCTATGATTCTCTGATTCTAAAATTCCAAGTTCTTACTAGGATATTGGCAAATCTTAGTCATCTGAAGACCTTGGATGTACTTGAGAGCCTCAGGATATAAGGCCCACTTATGATGACCACTTATGACTGTTTCAGCTCAGTTATTTTCTTTCTTCTTCAGCATGTGCTTGCTGTCATGTTGTTTTTACTAGGAACCATTTTAAGAATCAGAGGGACAAAGTGAACATTGTTTTAACCATCAAGCTATAATTACCTAGTACTGCTACAACAATATTAGGTACAACATTTTCTAAGTAGGAATTGATTTTTTCCTAACTGTTGTCTTAAAACAGAAACCCCCAAGCCCCATATCCTTTCCAGATACCAAACAGTAATTATATGCCTCTTCACACATCATTTTAGTTTTTTGGTATGTCAAATAGTCACAGACTTGACAGAAAAAAGAAAGCTGCAAATCATTTCAGCTTATAGCTGCTTCCGTATGAAAGATTGTTCTAAAGTAACACTCTGCAAGCCGGTGCCTGCTGAATCACTTGAATGTGTTGACAGCAATGTTCTCCCACCTAATTTGGTCCCATTAACAAATACAGTAACACAACAGAAAAAAAAATCCCAAAGACTTATTATATTTGAATGTTCTTGCTAATAACAGTAACCTATTACCTCTTTTATCTTTCCTGATATAGCATTTTTGCCTTCCTTTCCAAAAGATACACAACAGGATGGTGATGCAAATAACGCCCAGTCAAGTCAGGCAAAAAGTCTAGTTCAGCACAGTTGACTTCAAGAACACACCATAGCAATGGGTAAGTAGAACTGTGCAATAAATGTTTTTATACATAATATAACAAACTGCGTAGTTGGTATGAACATAGGACAAGGGAATTTAAGCAGAAAGGGTATTGATGCTTGATAAAACTGGTTGAACTGCTATGAGATTTTTGTCTCAAGGCCAGCTACAATCCCAATTAAGTGGAACTGTTTCAAGTAGGGTGGGCAGTATCTTTTGGTTCAGAAAGTGTCATTTCTGGCTGTAGTATGGGATTTCATTGCTATTTGCTGCAATCACAATTGCAGCTGATGGAGTGCACTGTTTACTTGTCTGAATAATTACCATACAGCATTGACTGGATGGGGCGTGCTCCAAGCGAGAGGAGCTAGACTGGACTGCATAGCTATCAGTCTACTTACAGCACCAGAGAAAGAAAAGCAGTAGCTCAGAGAGAAAACAAGCGTTTTTGGCAATGAATACGGCAATGGCATTCATTGCTGAACTCCTGAATTACCACAGCTTTTCTCCTCCATGACTAGTTCAAGACACTTGATACAGACTGGCTATTTTAAATATTGCAGCCTATAGTCGAAGTCACTATTTCTGCAGTATGCAAACCACTCCAGAGTACGTAGGTAGAGCAGCGAGTCCCACAATGACTGCCTGTGAAAAGGGCGGTGAGTGCTGCCTAGCTGTGGCTCAGGCCACTACCTCTGTGCAAACAGATAATTGCCAGAAACCACTTGCGTGCAGACCTATTTTGTGGTCTGGCTTAAAAACATCTACGGGGTATGCATCCCCCTAAGCAGCAAATGAAAAGCTAAAGGGCGCTAACTTGTGCGCAGCAGCTGCTTCTAGGTCCCTGGCCGTGCTGCTCGTAGAGTTTACTGCAGAATCCCACCCAGAACCAATGCTTGTGTTCCCTGTAAAGGGACGCAGGAACTGGACCGAAGCACATTGAGCCATCGAGCAGGGGGAATGATGGGGTGGAAGACAGTGGGTAGAAATGACATTAAGATGGGGGATGTGGAGAGTGGGAGAATACTTGTAGGGGTTTAAAAGGGAACGGTGAAGGCAGGAGCCTAGAGCAGATTGTGGACGGAGGAGACATGAAGGTAGGGTTGAGCATGGGCTTCTACTTGGGATTCTAGCTGTTTCGCTTCACAGGATCAGAAAAAAAAGTTCAACTGTACTGAATAATTGAGAAGCTTATGTTATTAATTCTGTCAGTGGTTTGCAGTTCCCTCTTTAAAGATGAGGTCTTGCAATTCATTATCTCAAACATCTTGAGTCTGAGACAAGAGCATGAACTTAGTCATTTTCATCTGAGTTCCATGGTCTTATATGAAGAACTATAACAAAAAATAAAGTGAAATTAACTTCACCTTTTGGCTACTGCAGCAGCTGTTGAGTAAAATTTTCTATGGTAGTAATATTCCACAAGATGGCCTTGAGCATAGATGTTTCCACGTTCTGCTGCTTCTTGTAAACACTCCAAAGCAGCCTTAGTGTTTTGACGTATCCCTTGTCCATAGAGATACATAACACCAAGTGCACCCTGTGATTCCAGATTTCCATTGCCACAGGCTTCTGAATGCCAGAAAAAGGCCTAAACAAGGGGCACAAAGTCAGAGTATATATTCACTTTAGCTGCTTTTCTTGCATACTGTTTCCATAAAAGCTTTTACATTAACCAGCCTATAAGAAGTGCTTATACATAAAAGCAAGCAGAATCCTTGTAAGGCTTTTAAGCCTATTTCATTTACTGTCAGAGCTGTCAATCAGTGACACCTGCTTGATTTCTGAAGGGTACCAAGGCTGACAAAACTTTAATCTATTATATCCTTCTTCCTGATACTCCCAATAAAACAAAATCAGGCTTGGCTAGCAGTGAGTCAAAATGAGGAATTCTGGCCATCTGTTCATACAGGCTTAAATAGATGATAATGCCTAGCAGTAATTAAACTACTGTTTTTAGAGTCAAATATATCACTGTACTCTTTCTGTGAAATTAAGAATTAATTGGGACTCATGAAACTCGTAAGGTACAAGTGGGCTTTACCTTCTTCAGATCTTTTAGATCTGACATGGAATAAAGCATTCCTAAAGTACTCTGGGCCTTCACGCTTGCTTTTGGGTTCCCATGGTCTGCAGCAATAAGCCACAACCTAAGAAAATGGGGACAAAGAAAGTTCAAGTGACACAGCATCTTACACTTTTTAGGAAAACAACTGACTGACATTACCTTTCAGCCTCTTTAGTTGACTGCTTAACACCACATCCTTCATAATATGCTCTGCCAAGATTGTATGCAGCTGCAAACTTCAAGTGCCTTGCTTTCGGGGAATCGGAGTCAAGTATTTTCTTCATGTATTCCACTCCCTTTTCCTAAAATTGAGGTATTTTAATTATTACATTCAGACTGGGAAGAGTGTGACATAAGGAACCTAAGAATCCACTAACTTCTGCAAGACAGGTAATTCTTCCACTTTGAAGAAAGGCTGAGGCATGCTGGTAGGACAGCCTGGAGAACAGTGTCATACCAAAGCAGAACTGGTCTTTGGTTACTAGACAGCCCCTAGATTTTTGACACCAGCATATTTTTGATGTGGAACATTTCCTTATAAATGTTCATCTGATATTATATTACTCTTCTTCATTGATAAACGTTTTCTCAAAAAGATTCTTGTGCTTACATAAATGAATGTCACATCCTAAACTTGCTACATTTTCAATTTTAGACTTCTGCAATCTTTTTCATATTGCATGATGTATCTGAAATCATAAAACAACCTGAAAGGAAGGCAAAGTGGTACAATAGCACCCTCTGAAGTTCCTCCATTAAAAACACCTTAGATTCATAATGGATGAAAAATTATAATGTTAAAATAAGCAAAGGGAGAACACTGCATATGAGCAGCTGTAGGGTGTATCATCCCAGGACCTCGTAAGTATTTTGGAAACGAGATTTACACTGTTAGGATTATTGTAAGTATTTTTGAGATAAACATATTTTATTATGGCTATTTTTGAGAACTTCTTCAGCCCTCTAATGATGGTGTGTAAACATCTGTACTAAACTAATTCTAAATCAAATACCTGTTTATTTTAAACTAAATAGTCAAGCTTATAAAGAAGCTGTTGGTAGTTATCAGCTAATATTAAAAGTAAAAAGTGTACAGCTAGGTTAACTCACAGGATCTTCTTTAGTGCCCAGTCCATCATAATGCATTACACCAAGCTGATACATTGCTTGAAAATCCGTAGCCTTGATTTCTTCAAATTGTATTAATGCTTCTTCATAGAACCCCTGGAAAAGACAAAATATAAAATGAAATGCACAGAACAAAGAGTATGTGTGGCAGCTTGGCTCTCTGGTATATATTCTCTTGCAGTTTTGCAACCATGAGCATTTCCCTCATGAACAAGGAACAAACAATTGCAACCATAGAAATGGCAGAAAACAGAAATAGAGTAAGTGAACAACCACAAGAAATTTGGACAGGGTGGAAGCACTAAAGGCTTTCAAACAAGTTGGGTTGGGGTTTTTTAGCTATATATTAAAAAAACCCCAACCCTAAATATTAGTGGTATACAAACATTGTCTCTGAAATCAAAAGATGTTCTGACAACCTTTCCTCCCCTCCCCCAAAATGCCATCTGTTCAATTTAAGGAGATAGGAGTCTAATACAGATGCCCTGTCCTACCTATCTGACATCCCTTACCTTAGGTGAGCTATTCTTATACCTCGAGGGTTTAAGAGTCTGCTTTTACATCTCAACTAAAGGTTGGTTTCACAAAGACTAAACTCTGATCTCTGAGGACTTTACAGACCCACCTGTCTGCCCCACATTTCTTAGGAAGGCATCGCCTACAACAGCAGAGAGACTTTAACTTCTAAGAAAGAATCTTAGCATTTTCTTCTGCATTAAGTCAAAGAAGAAACTGTATTTAAAAATACATGGTTGAACAACTGTAATGTGCCAGTTAACTGAGCCTGGTGTCCTTAGTCAAGTATTTCTATGCATGCATATTAGCATACTAAGTAAAAACAATGTTGAAATAGGAATGTTCTTCTCTATACTTCTTCAGATTTTCTGTGTGTTTTGATAAAACAGTTCTGGGCTGTAAAAACTTAGAGCTCAGCAGTGATAAAACGCTCCTTGTTAATCCTGTCCAAACTATTAATTGTCTGAACTACTCCTTGCCTTGGGAGCTTAGCCATTGTGACTGTGGGAGCTTTGTGTTTCTAAAGAACTCGGGGTGGGGGGTGGGTGTGGAAAATATGAGTGTCTTTTTACAAGCAGCTGTCATGAGTATTACAAAAAAAAAAAGCGTGGGAAGCACCTGTACTCTCACCTTTCCTGGGAATTTAGTGCTATGAGAGCTATAACTCTGATTTTTTTCTAACATCTGAAACCGCATTACTATGAGAACATGGGGTTTTAGGCATATGTCCAAAAATCTGGAAATTAGAAACCAGCTGAAAGAACAAATTTAGGGATAGGCAGCAATATGTAGCATGGACATGCAAGCCAGCTCATCAAGAAACAGGTCTTCTGCTCCATGGGGTCAGTCTTGATCATGCTAACTTCAGGCGGTTAATTAACAAAAATATTAAGGAGGACAGCGCCCAGAAAGTAGGAACCCTGAGTGAGTTAATTCTGTTCCTGCTGCAAACCCTGAGACTGATTTAGTGCTACCGTGGCACTAGCTGAACTATAAACAGTACAGAATCCTTGCACATCACATTTGAAAATATACGAATCAGTACCTGTACGACATTCTTTTCCATCTTCCTGAACTGAGTTATTCTAATTTTCACAGGAAACTGAGGTTTCAGTTCACCTGCCAGCCAGTCTTAACGCTGTTCCCTGAGCATTTACCATTTTAGCCGAACTGGACAGGGACAGAAATCTCAAAGGTAATGTGCTTTGACATGTCTCATCAAAACTGGTGGCTAGGTAGGGGAACACAGATCGAAAGCTGTGTCTTGCATCAGGGACCGGTGCCACGTAACTGAAAACACCGTGTGTGGCGTTTGGCTGGTCAAAAACATCTCTGCTTGGAAGTGAGCTGTAGGGACAGCCTGCCGCTTGCTTACCTGGTCCTGAGGAGACCTGGGGGGGAAATGGAAGACACCACTAGATGCTTGAGGAAAGTGTAGGAAAAATGTATTTAGGGGGAACACCTGTGATTTTCATGAGGAAAAAACAGGCATAGGCATCTCTTCTTGGTTTTTTAAGGTGTCTTTTTTTTGTCCCCACTGAAATGGTATTGAAAATTGTCAGCTTTATAGTATTTACTTAAAAGAAGGAAACCACAACCTCTTCGTAGTACAGCTGTCCTCTCAGAAAACGCGACAGAGGATCTCCACCTGCCATTCTCTTCGCCAGCAGCTCCCCTGCTTTTGCACGTAAGGCAACAGGGCTGCAGTTCTCTGCTTAAAAACAAGATAATACCATTGTTTTTTTTCCCAAACCCCCTGGGATGGCGTCGGTCAGCATACTAAAGGTCTGAAGCTGGTGTTGTCTCCTTTTTGCTATGCGTTTTAAAAGGCTCGGATATAAGAGAGGGCTGTTGTATAAAAAGGAGAAGCTCAGCAAAGGCCCCCTGACCCGAGTTCGACGAGTTCGCCTGGGAAGAGCTTAAAAGCGAACCCCCACGGGAGCGGGGCCTTCGCATCCCGAAATACCTTTGGGTGTACGCTGGGCCGCGGGGCGGCTGGGCGGCCTCACAGGCCTGGCTCCGGCCCGGCCGGCGGGGCCCCGCCGGGGCGGCTGAGGGACGGGGGGCGGCTCCGTAGGCCGGCTCCCTACCCGGGCCCCGGGGGCGGGCCGGGCGCCGCAGGCTCGGGGCAGGCGCTCGCTGCGCAGCTTCATCCCGCCCCGGCGGCGAGCGGCCTGCCGGGAAGGGGCGAGGGCCCAGCGGGCCAGGCGGCGGGAGCCCGGGCCCGCCCCGCCGGGCAACGGTGACTCGGGCTGCCCGCGGCGGCCCCGCGGTGGGGGGCGGTTGGCGGGTGCCCCCTTGCTGTCCCGCAGCCCCGCGCCGCCTCGCCTGGGCTGTGGCGGCGCCGAGCACCGCTCCATAGCTGCGCCCGGGGGTCCCACGGCCTTCGGCAGGGCCCAGGGAGGACGGCGGGGGAAGTAACGCTGCTGTCTTCCCCGCGGCGTCTGGTCGGGTCTGGGCCGTGTTGCGAAGGGGAGGAGAGAGCCAGCGCCACGGCGGCCGGGGCTTTGCGGAGGGAACGCTGTGCGCTGCGAGCCAGCGCCAAGCAACGTGAAAGGCCGTGACGGGATAGGGCAGGCTGCGCCTTGGGCACCCCCGGGCCTCTCCTGCCACCTGCCCCTCCTGCTGGAAATGAAGCGCAGGAGCCCAAAACGCTCTGCAGACAGCCATCGGAGGCAGAAATTGACAAACTCTGAATGCAATTCAGTTAAAAGGACTTCAGTCTAGCAAGTGGGACCTTGCTACTTCCAGGGGTCAGAAACTGTTTGTTGTAACGTAGTTTTGTTTTCCCCGTGTGGATACTGCAGAACTTAGAAGGATAATTGAGGGAAAATGCTGTTTGTAGCTGGTTCCTCCTGAAACATAAGGCATTGTTTCCACTTCTGTTGATAGCTTCTGGCAGCCTCTCATCTAAAAAGGGATACGGTACCGAAATGCTGTGAGAGTGCTTTTAAAATAATCTTTAGCTGCATTCCCAGTTTTTTTCTTTTTTTCCCCAGATGATGCTCATCCTTCCATTTTTGGCAGCGCAATCTGTTTCTATAGAAACAGGGACAGAGGCAACAGATCACAGAAGTAATGCTTGCAGATTTGTGTGGTTAAACCTGTGGGCTCCAACAGCCCCAGCCAAAAAAGTCCCAATTGCCAAAAAACTCCTAAAAACTCATCCTGATCCACTTTGCGTAGATGATACAGCCCAAGAAGCCTACAGGAAAATAAACTTTATTTAAAGCATCAGTGAATTACTTAACAGGCAGAGTGAAGAAGAGTCTCTGAAAGCAAGGATACCCTTCAGCAAAGGCAATTAACGCTGGGCTGCGTTGCTGCTTTTAGTGCTGAAGGGCGTGAGATTCAACAGCACGCCTTGGTTTATCCGGTTGCTTACACACATCTATTAGAACCGCTTTTTTCCAATTTAATTTTCTTGATACCTATGCAAGATGCGTGGTCTGAGATACAGAAGCGCAGAGGAATTTTTAGCGAGTTACATTCCAGAACAGCTGCAGCCAGGAAGCCTTGTTCTTAAGTGGCACTTGGGTCATACAAAATAGATCAAAATTGTTGGATCTGTGCTTATAACCGAGACAAGTGTCAGTTACTCAGAGGCAGAAGAGTTTTGCAGGCGCTAATGAGGTGAGTGAAATGTGATGCCAAGGTCAAGAACTAATTAATAGCAAGGATGTGAAGCGAGTTGCAGCTGGTGGGGCATCAGAGTTTGTGTAGGTTAGGCTGGGAAGATGGGATTCCTTGGGTGCAGCTTGAAACCTATGAATTACTGGGGTAATGTAGGGGAGGGAAGGTCTTAAAAAAAAAAACCCCTTGGGCGATCCGAGACTATTTAGTCTTAAGCTACTTCTGGATATGTCCGTTTTCAGAAGAGTCTTCATAGCTGCATAAACAACCACACTGGATTTCTGCTACCTGTGCAGAGGTATTTCATCCCTAACAATGCATAGATAGAAGTGTAGGGATTTTGTTTATTAACTAATTTGCTTGGCTAGCTGTTCAGGAAAAACAAAATATTTGGCAATAACATGGGTGTATTTCATTCCATATGAAAGGAGAGGTGAAAACTGTCACCTACTGAAATAATTCTGCTGAATTGATAGACTATTTACCTGGATTTCTGCACTGTTAAAAATGATACTGTTTATGTTCATATTCCACCACTTAAATAATTTATTTTTGCTTTCCCAAAGGAGAAGGAGGAGGTGGTTGTCATAATGTTTGCGTGTTTATTTCAGAACTATATATACCCTAAAGGAACACTTTGGCTTCTTTTCCCTTAACACTCTTTGTCAAAGCCGTGCAATTTTAAACACGTGACTTTTGATTTCCCTTTTTTTTTTTTTTTTTAAAAAAAAGATGGTAGTGATTATGAGTAACTACCATGACAAACATGTAGGCATCTGACACAGAAGGAAATACTAAAGCGGTGAGGAAACAGAATTGTGTACCTTAGATGCTGGGTTAAGATATTCTTTGCTTCTCTTCAGGTTTTTAGCTGTGGGGCGTGACTAGTGGTGATTGAATCCTCCGCCAAATTGGATTTCATACCATGGAAAGGGCAAGCAGTTGCTTTCAAAGATAATCTGAGTAAAGACAGCATGTGTGCAAAACGAAGTTATGCAGTTGTTTCTGAAGACTCAAGGCAGTCAGTGCTGGGGACTCTGGTTTTTCTGTGCTTGGGCATCCGCTTCTTCCCCCTCTGCCTTCCCCAGCAGGGACAGACACCGAGTGCTAAAGCTCTGCGGGGGGAAAGCAGGTTTCACCACACAGCATCGCCATCACCGAGTTCGAATTAGATTTCAAGCAGTTCTTTTTGATGGTAATTGCCTTTGAGCGTGGCTGTGGCTGGTTCTGCTTTCCAGCACAGACCGGTCTATAGGTGAGAATTTTGGCTGTGACCTTGGCCCATATGGTACGTCTGAACCTCTCAGGGATATTCAGTGCTCAAGGAAGTGAAAAATGGCAATCCAGTTTTCTGCAAATGTGTTTGGAACAGAGATGTACCAGGTGGCTGTCCTGATCTCTGTGATCACTGCCACCTCCGGCCCTGCTCAGACCGGGGAGGAACCTGCCGTAACACATGCCCTGGGCGGGAGCCGTCGCTTTCACAGGTGGCCTGGTCAGCTCCTTCAGCCTAGTGGCAGAGCTCCAGCAGGAAGATAGTTCTTCATGCTGGCTTAAGGTTTTTTGGGAGAAAAATTCCAAAAGGTAATCCTCTTTCCTATTTTTTCTCTCCTAGATCTGAGTCAGCCTCGTCACAGCCTTTCCACACTAGCGTTAGGGCATGTGATAAATGACTGAGTCCCAAATAGGATTTCAATCAAAATTAACAATTTATTAAGCGAATAAAGGCAAGCAAACAGCGCTG
>BOSO01003824.1:40682-81826 GCA_018403395.1 Gorsachius goisagi
AGGAGGCGGCTGGGGGGGTGCAAAATAAGAACTATAGACATGAACCTCTCTGCCTCTCCCAGGCTTGCGGTCATACAAGGGTCACAGTTTATCATGCGGCCCTAACGTTGTTCCATATGAACACGAATCAGATGGACACATCTCACAGGGCACATTGGCGCTGGAAGCTGCGCTTGGCGGCAGCAAGCCAAGCAAACGAGATGACGGACACGCAGCCTGAGCGGCCTCGGGTGCCGGCCGAAACCAGGCGTCCCTTGGCAGCGGCGCCAGGCGCGGCACCCGGAGCCGCCTGCCCGCAGCCTGCCCGCACTGCCTCCGGCGGCACGGAGGCCTCTCCCGCCCAGCGCCTGAGGGACGTGCCGGGCCGCCCGCGCGCCATGGCTGCCGCGGGGAGGCCGGCGGGGCCAGGCGGGCGGCGGTTCCGCCCTTGTGCTCCTCGTTGTGTACGTGCCGCTGCCGCCGGGGTTCCCCCTCGCTGCCGTGGCGGGCGGTGGCGGACAGGGACGGCCTCTCGAGGGGCCTGGCTGCCTCGGCCGCCCCGCAGCCCTGAGAGCCAGGCGGGCTCCGCAGCGGGGAGCCGATGCCGATGCCGGACTGCAGCTCGGAGGTGAGGTTTGCGGGGGGTCGGTCTGCTGCTTGTCCCCCCGGGAGCCCAGCTGCGGAACCGCACGAAGTGCAGTGTGCCCGGAGTCGCTGCTCGAGATGCTGGGGCACTGCCCACGTCGGACGGTGGTTTTGGTTAAGAGATGAAAAGCCAAAAAAAGCCATGTTTGGGTTGCTTTTTTGTAAAAGGGCAGTCTCAAGGAACATAAAGGTCTGATGATTTGCGAGGGGGGTGTTTTCTGCTACCATCCAGCGTTCTTCAGCCTTGCTGTGGCTTAGACTGGCAATAACGTTGCGCTTTCCCACCCCGCGCCCTGCCCCCGGTATCTTGTTTATTTTAGTCCGGCAGCTCCAGCAGTCTGTTTGAGGCAGGAACCGGTGTGAATGCACCTGCAGATGCCTTTGGTCAGTCTCCAGCTCACTTGGCTGCTTGTGGTGGTGAAGCTTTTTTCCTACTTTGGCAACTGCAGACAGGAGCGAATTTGAACCAACAGGTAAAAATACAGAAGTTTTGTTTCTCCCACTTTAATCTGGCATGTCAGTAAATCCAATTGGTATTACTTACATGTTTTCTAAGAGAAGTTTTATATATGCAGTTGTATTGCATGAGGTATCTGGGGTTGCCTGTTTTAGAGTAATTTTATTCTAGCATGAACCAGAAATCCTATCTATCTATTAGCTATTTCATTTGCTATGTATAATGCCATTTTCACGCTGACAGTGCTGCATGCAATGTAAAAAAAACCCTTAATTCTCTTACACAAATGAGTATTTTTCTTTCCTCTGAAAGTCTGCCTCTACTTCCAGTAAACATCAGGATTTTTCCTCTAGCTGCAAAGTTTAATTGGCTTATACCTCCGAGCTGGTAGCAGCAAGTTGTTGGTCACAGGGATCCCTGGCCAGTGACGAAAGATGCTGGTAGGTAGTGTACAGAGTGTACGCCGTGTAAATAATCTTTTAGAAGGTAAAGGTTAAAAGCCATGAGTATTGCACGGCACAGTATTTCTACTTTGCTGTGATGAATACACTAAACATTTAGTGGCTATTACCGAGTACCCTTTACTAGCTATATTCCTTTCCTCTCTCTCAACTCGCAACAAACTGGTATGGAGAGTCACACTCCATATGCTGGAGAACAAAGTAGCGTCATTCCCCTTCCTTGAAATGACTGCTATATGTAAATTGTGTTTTTAGGATTGCCTTGGAGAAGCCCCGATTCATAAAGCAGCAAAAGCTGGGAGTTTGGAATGTCTTGCTCTCCTTGTTGCTGGCGATGCCAAAATTGAGTAAGTTGAGCTACATTTCATCAGTTTGGTAACTGTCAACTGACAACATGGTACTCTTTCCTGTTGGGTATGTGCATGTCAAGACTAAATACAGCACAACTGTAGTTGTAAGAGCAGAATGAAAAACTGCCATAAACACTGAAGTAGAATAGAGCAAACACTCTTGTTTAGTTCCATGTTGAACACCTCCATAGTGGCTGCTAAGAGAACATTCCCAATCGGATGTTCTCCTCGTTAGTTTTCCATTCTGACTACAGCTGTGCTCACCTTCCTCTTGCCTTTCTGATAGGCTAAGCCTGTCACAGTCAGGTGATGAATTTATTTTAAAATAATTATCCCTTGTGGCATTTAATATCACCCCTCTGTATCAGCAGATCCCTGCGCTACCCCTGACAAGCCTTCTTGGTATTGATTCTTGGTAATTCTGTAAAGTTACCACTGACTTAATCTTGACCAGTGCTTACTCCCAGTATGTATTCCAATTTAATTGAATGGTTATTGTAAATTCCATGTTTCAGCCTGTGCAACAACAGTGGACAAACAGCAGCAGACCTTGCACTGGCTTACGGCTTTCTGGAATGTGCCAAGTTCCTCACAACAGCGCAGCACACTCAGACAATGAAACTGAGAGGCCAGCCTGGCTGCTCACTCAGCAACAAACCTGGCTCCCTGAGAGAGGATTCAGCTCCACAGAAACAAGCGAGTGAAACCGGCAGATCCATAAGCAGGAAGAGGAGAAGATCAGGTGGTGTGTAATACCATTGGCTTGCTACAATCCAGAGTATTTTTTCTTTTATGCTTTTGGCATTTAAGTAAATACATCTGGTGTTAGGTATACAGCAGCTGGATTTAGAAGCCTGCTAGTACAGA
The DNA here is from genome assembly GCA_018403395.1 of Gorsachius goisagi. Taxonomy (NCBI): domain Eukaryota; kingdom Metazoa; phylum Chordata; class Aves; order Pelecaniformes; family Ardeidae; genus Gorsachius; species Gorsachius goisagi. Next base: position 43,442 of record BOSO01003824.1, read on the forward strand.
TCAACTTGCATAGGTATTTAAGGTTATGGTCTTGTAAAATGGGTAGCGTACGGGGAATGCCACTGAAAAGGCTACTTTAACATGGGGGAAATAAAAAAAAAAAAAAGGTAGGTACTTTGTCAGGAGTAGTTCACAAAGACAGCATCTTTACTAACAGCAGAGGCGTATCCTAATGTTTTGACAGCATGAGATACCGACTTACTCTTGTTTGTTCATATGACAGATCTTGTCTCCTAGCTGACAAGAGCAGCAGCTCATAATCCCAGAAAGAAATCAAGGGGAATCCGAAGTCTGAAGAAACACGACTGGACTATGCACTGAGCAGCCAGATGTGTACACTGGTACATTGTCTCCTTCTGAGAAGGAGGAAAGCTCGTTTATTTTTACTTCTTACAGAAGACTACTTTCTTTTTTCTGGAATAGTTGTATTCATACAGCTATGAATAAATGAGCATATAACAATTAATTCTCTCACATCTTTTTCTGTGTAAATATGAGAACAAAGTTCCTAAAATTCAGTACATATAGCCATTTTTCTCCCGGTCCTCTTCTAAAATGCTGTTATCAACAGTACCAGCAGCAAACGATGCCTTTGAAACAGATTCATAGTGCGCAAGACAGCTGCCTATATGCAACCTGAAAGGTAGAGGACAGTTCGCCTTTTTGGCAAGAAAGAATTCCGTAAAATAAAAGGATTGGGCATTTAATTTGTAAAGGTTTTAGCATAATAAAAATTGCTCTATAAACATTAAGTTGTCCTAGCCAAAAGAAAAGAGTACTGTTTACTTAGTAAATGTATTTGTAAGAAATACAGTTCACAGCAGATAAACTCTTTAGAGGTTTCATTTGAAAAAAATAATCTTAATTTAAATTACTCAAGCAACACATCTATTTCAACTGGGTTTTGACTGACGTAAAGCATTATTCTGATAAATAACAAGACAGTTCTATCTAGCTCAGCTCGTATTCTGGCTCAGCATGTTCCAGCGTAAGAGCAGAATTTAAATAGTATTTGGTCGTTGAGGTAGGCACAGATTATAATAGGCATCCTTGTTCCAAAACTCTGGGCCCTTCCATCCACACCAGCCCTGTCCAAAAAAAAGCAAGACAGCGTTTAAATCTACTATGCATTCTGGTTTTCTTATCTACTACTACTGGATCTGTTTTGTTTCACTAATTTTAATCTAAGCTCTATGAATTCTTTTGAAACATCTATAGAATGCAATGACACACAATTTTGGGAAAGTTCTCTACGTGCCTGGAAACACGTTAATGGAAAACACTTCACAGCATCTCTCTCTCCCCGTCCTCCCTCCCCACCCCAGCTCAGTTCCTAAAAAGTAGCATCTTCCTCCCCCCCTGCTTTCCACCACCTTCTGCTGCTACAGAGAGACTAACAGTATTCTGAAACTACCATTGTCATAGTTTTCATTTCTCTTGTCTTGAGGAATTCCTTGCCTTCTTTGGTAACAGCTGCCATTTCAAAGCCGAACAGAGCCTTGAACACCAGAAGGTGTGCTGTTGATGATGATTTAGCAGAAAAAACAGTCTAACAAAGCTCTCAAGTTTGCAGAGTACCACGTAATTATATGAGGTGTTCTCGAAGAAAAGAGCTACAAACTTAGAGCCCACCTCAGTTCCTCGCCTGTCCTGCCACTTTCAATGAGGAGAGAGGGGCTTCTGCATGTATTTCATCCCACTTGACCCCCTCCGGAACAGCTTGGAGCTGTGACAGCCTCAGGTTCTGCATGTTCTTTGGAAATTGTTTCTTTCTGTACTGATTCCAGGCTTTGATCATCAGGGGGCTAGCAGCATGTTTCTTCAACAGCTTTTCTAGTTGGACCCAACCCAAGGGTATTAAAGAAAGATATGAAATAGAAGTTGCTATTCACAACTTAATATGAAGAACAGAAAAGAAATGGACTACTTAACACCTATAGGATGATTTAGCCACTTTCACAATTCTAAGTTTCTGACACTATTTGTAACATGCTACATCATCCCTTTTAGTAGCTTTAAATACAGAAATAACATTATACCCTTTAGTTTCCCCAGATTTTCAAAGCAGCTCGGTACCTCCTCTTTAAACTTAGTTCAAGGCCTGATTTGAGAATGCCTAGTGTTGGATTTTTTTAAATTTTAAATTTTAAAGAAATGGTTATCTTCTCTGCTTCAGCAACAGCATTTTACAGGCTGATCAGATTTTTCTGTTCCATTCAACATACCAAGCGCATTTATTGTACATACTACTGGGTAAGAGGGGAGATGGTTTCATTCAGAGCAAGTAAAGAACATTTCTTTGTACTCTGATAACTTTATGTAGTTGCTGACCCACTGGATCTTCTCCAAAGACACTAAGTTTCAGAAACTAACAGTAAGTAGCATATATGCAGGTTAACTGGGAACAGCACTTCGTCCGTAAGGAACGGAGAAGCCATAGAATGGCCAGTTTGATATTTGGCTGTACATTGTTTGTTTAATGCCAATATATGTGTATACATACATATGTGTGTCTGTGTGTATATATATATGCATATGCATCAAGCCTCACCTTTTCCAAAATCACATGCAGATCTTCTCCTCCAGTGTAATGAGGGTCAAGAATCAAATATTTTATGTGCCCTGTAATCTCATTCCAAGCCACTCCTAATATCGTGTGAGCCAAAACACCTCCACCTAAAATAGGAGCAATGCAAATCACTAAAAACTTTTCACTGAGATTGGCTAAATGTGCAAGCCTAAAATAAAAGTACATCAACACTTCCTATTGACAGATCAGCTTGGTTATCAAAACGATTCTGCAGCTGTCCTGCCTAAGATTCTTCACATTATTAAACATCGTATCTTTACACCAACCAGGGAAGGTCACTTCTCCCACTTTACTTACTACAACTAGAGAATTTACTTTCCAAATTTCTTCCAAGTCAGCAAGGCGGGTTAGATCCGCAGCATTTCCACCAGATGAAGTCAAGAACATTTCAACCATCTGTTTCACTCAACTTTTTCTTTAAAGAAATTTAATTGTAGAAAAGGAATCTGGAAAATTTGCCAGTTGTAAAAGGACTAAAATTAGAACAGAAATCAGAATTTCTGCATAAGGGTTATCTGCTGTTTTCTATTAAGTTCGATCAATGGAGATTGGGGGCGGAGAAGCAGTATCTGCCTGCCCTTTCTCTAGCCTGCAAAGAGGGAAAGGGGACATTTTAATGCGCTAGCCACAGGTCGATGGTGGCGTGTTTCTTTCAGATAGTATGAGGAGTTTATGTCCTTGGGGTACTACAGTAACAACTCCGCACAACAGATAGGAATTGCAAAAATCCCAAGAGAACACAAGCAAAAAAAAACCCCACAAACCCAAACTCACCCCCAAAAGCCAACCTCTGTCCCCCAACAACGACAACAAACACTAAATCAATCCACAAAAGAGCATTACAGGGAAGGATAAGTTACAGGCTAAAAGATTTTTCAAGAGAGGATTCTAAATTCTTGAAATTCAGACAAAAAGGCTGCTGAAAGGCCAAGAGTATTTCATACCAAAATCTGGACTTCTAGCACCTCTAATTTGAGAGAGTAATGCTATGGAGTGCCAAATATGGATTGCAAAATTTGCCAAAATTAACATTTTATTAAAGCTGAAATGATACTTTCAGTACTATTTTCTAATTTTTTCTAAGATTTTTTTTTCTAAATATTTTCTAAACCACAGCTGTCTTGGAAATGGCTCAATTAAAGTTACGTCATTCTTACAAATGGCATTTCTTATGTTACCAACATTTACGATTATTAAAACTGGTCTTAAAAGAATTTGGATAATACTCTTCTCTTCAAAGGCAGATAAACACTACTCTTCTGTGACTGGAAGGTTTGGGGCACTCTATGAACCTCTGCTCCGCTAGAGAGCACAAGTCAGCTCTCAAATTCCAACTTTAACAGCAGTTTTTAAGAACACCATTAGGATTGGCTTTTGTTACCAGGTTTAATACTGAGCTTGGGAGAAATACTGAGTGAAAAGATACCAGCCAGACTAAACTGTACTGTTTTCCAGGCTCCCTTGGGAAAAGCGCAATTTTTAATTAATCTAGAGTTTTGATTAATTCTTGTACAGTAAACTGAACGACTTCTAACCGAAATGAAGTTCAGCACAGGGAGGCCACGCACTTCCATTCTTCGACACTCGAGCACTTACCAATCATAACTGGAGTTCCTTCCGTCTTGAAATGATTAGCAAGCTCTCTTCCCTGCAATGCTAGTTCAGAACCCTGGCTAGGTAAGAAAAACAGCAATAGATTTGTCATCCTCACGAGGCTTAATTATCTAATTATCCATTATACTCGTTAACTGCATAGGTAACTGATTAGAAAGCGGCTCAGAGTTTTTCCGTGTAAACATCCTGGGACAACTGGGAAAAACTGTTTAATACAACTTACAGATTCCAGCTGGAGCAATTAATGCGCTGTGAGCCCAGTTGCCCCTGGAGCACCTGGAATCACCCAGGTTCTGTAAGGCGCCGGTGGCTTGTCTCCCACAGCAGGGACAGCCCCAGCGGCTTCCCCCAGCTGGCTGAAAAACAGACTGGCTATATCTGTCAACAAGGGGGACCCTGAAGTAACAGAACTTCATCACAAACATAACAAAAATAAGGTGTTTGTAATGACGTCTCTTACGAGAGGTTTCCACTGCCAGTGCGCAAGCAATCGCAGTACTCAAACCCAAGCTGGCTTTAAGAAAACCCTGAATCTCAAATAACATCAGTAAACTGCTCAAAGCAACACTGAACTTAGCCTTGCCATCATCTCCCTGCTCTCTTTTTCAAATGTGGGGACCAGCCACGGACAAGAGAAGCCTATGCAGACAAGAAAGGCATGCACACACAGTATGTGCATGTACTCCAGGATTCAGAGCCGAAGACGTATGTCTGACGGAGGCTCATATTCCGCTTTGAAAACTGATGGTACTCCCGAAAGTGGTGACAGAAGTTAGGCATGGAAATTAATACAGATATTTTTAATATCTTTACGTATCTTCATATAGTGGTTAACCTTTTAAAACCCCCACAGAAAGCCTGTGTGCCTGCTTCTCAAGTTGCTGGACTAGATGCAGACAGAATACAAGACTGGAACTCTGGGAAACGGTGCATTTACAATAATGGATTCAGTGCTAGCGCTGCTGGTGCGGCTGTGAAGTCTTATCTTCACGAAGAGTTAGAGGTGCTAGCTGGAAATAAGCCCAAGACAAAAATGCTATCCACTACCAGTGACCAGCTGAAAAAGATGCACGACACTTCTTCTCAGCCTGGCAGTGATGTTGGCTTTTCATAATCCTGGAAAACACTGGTGCTCCCTTGTAGCAGCACAATGAGTGATTCTACCCAGTTCAAAAGGAATCTGTTCGTTATTCTTAGGCGCAGGAATAAAAACCTTCATACTGGCAAGGCCTGTCACAGCTGCTATAAGTAACAGGTGAACCATCTGCAAATATAAGCTCTGGAACAAATATGATTAAAATTGGATGTATAAAGCTTTACAAACTATTGAAGAACTGAACTATTTTCCTACCACTACGAATCACCATCACCATGATCACATGCTCTTTTAGAACATCCACAGTAGAATTTAGTCTAAATAAACACATCTCATGAGTAGTGTTTTGTTTGACTAGCATTTTCATAAATGCTAAATTAGTAGATATTCTTTATTTCATTATTGCATTTATCACAAAATGTTCAGGGATTTGATAGTCTGCTTAGTGCTGCCTAAATGGTAAAAATCCAGTAATTTTACTTCTGATAAATCCTGAACATTATTATTTTTCTCCCAAACGTATCCGTAGGGGTTTTTATCATGTATGAAAGTGTTGAACTGTCAGAATGGAAACAAACCCCTTGTCTTATCTGTCACACAAATCCAGAAAAGAGAATGCTATTTCCAGGCTGCTCAGCAATTTGCCTCAACCCTGAAATGATGGGTTAGCTCTGTGGATGAAATAGTAATTTACTATCAGCGTGCATTCAGTTCATGATGACTGCCAGGCTGTGCGCCTGCTTCAGAAATTATGTTTGTGGTGTGCAGGAATAGGCTGAATTCCACATCAGTTTGTGTATTGTTCAGCAATTTACAGCAACTGAAAACTGGAACCCCAAGCCCACAAGAAGTTTAGCAATATCGTCATTTGTCAGCACTTACCTCAGCACAACCAAAGGCAGGGATACAGGCTTTATGAACAAGGAACTCTTAAATTATCTCTTTCATAATCCCTATTATCCCATGTATTGTAATGTAATTTGCATTTAAAGGCATTCAGTCCTTTTAATAATTAAAGAGCTATTAAAGAGATACTGACTCTTACCTGACAAATAATATTTTTGATGTTATTCCAAAAAGCTGATTCAAAACAAGCTGTACCTCAATTGAACCGATCCACTGCCGTGACCCAACAAATGCTGCAGGTTTGTCTCCAGCATCAACCAGTGCCTTTGCAACATCACGATGAAGAAGAAAAACAAACATCAACAACATATAGTAGGCAACTCTACCACTTTTGGTGAACAAAGTTAGTTTTTATATATATATATATATATATGTTTTTATTTATTTTTTTAGATATATATATATATATATATATATATGTGGGAACGTGTTTTGAACCGAGCCGGTCAAAAGCAGTCGAACAGATACTGAATTCATTCCTTGTGGTTTTGTTTTGGAAATGGCATTGGGACTCTAATACAGGCAGTGCCTATAAGCACAGAATATACCCCCAGGTCCACAGGCAGACTTCACGCTGGGGCGGTGAGCACTGAGCTGCCTGACACTGGAGTGCATCGTTTGTACTGCAGAGCCCACTTCATGGACTGAAGCACCTGGATTCCCATTCAAAGCACCTCAGAAAAGGATCCAGAAAATAGTGCTCTGAGGAAGAGGCCACTGAAATACACCGAAGGTTGTAGTTTATTTTAAACTCTTCTCCATTCTGAGGCTTGTATGTTACATACAGCACTTGAGAGGGGCCTTTTCCACTCAGGATACAAAGCCCACAAAGCCTCCTGAAGGCTACCGCTCTCTTCTAGATGTCTAAAACCATTGCAGGGGTGCATGGACTTCAGTTGCTTTTAGGTTTATGCATGGACTGAGAAATGTTCAGGAAATGGAGTTTTAACTTTGGTGCTTCACATCCCTGGTAGGTATGATGAAAATTGTTTTATGGACTGAATCACACTTTGCTAAAAACGTTCAGTAAATGAATACAACACAAAGAACTATTTTTAGAAGACAGAAGGTAATTGCTGTATTTCTTGCTAGGCATACAATATTAGCTACCCAAGCCTACGGTCTTCCTTCAGTGCCGTTAGCAGAGACAAACGTATTCAGGTATGCATTTGAATCCACAGTAGAAAAAGAAATGAAGCAGAGTTCAAAAAACAGGAAAAGCCCACTACTGTCACAGGCAAAGAAAGCAGTAAATCAAAGCATAGCATCTGGGGAGTAATCCAGCTGTCACTGAAAACAAAAGGCAGTTTTAAAAGCCGTTTCAATATGACTCACTGGGTTCTTCATTTTCTTTCCTTTGACAAAACCAGTGAAAACGTCATAATCTGAGCTTCTAACAGAAAATTAATCCAAGGAAGTATTTAGAAGACTATTTTAATGAGTCTTATTTGTACAGATAATGTCACCCGCTGCTGATAAACATTTGGAGACAGATCTCCTATAATAAAACGTGTTAAAAATAAATTGAGCTATAGTAGCTCTGAATTATTAAGAGATAAATTAAAAATATCATACAAACAAAACATATTACTTAGATATTTGAAAAATAATCTATGCAAACTTTTCTAGACAAATACGCATAAAAGAATTAATCTGCTTAAATGTTCTGTACCTGTTGAATTTCCTTGTGTGTTGGTATAGGTGTATCGATGTAACCTTGGTGCTTGAACCAGGAACAGATTGTCTGCAAAGACCGATAGGCACAGCCCCAGCCACTGTCATCAAACCGATCCTGCATGTAGTGGTGATAACTATATACACCGTGTACTAAATAAACCTGCACAGAAAGAGATAATACAAATTAATCTGATCACACTTGCATTAATCTTCAGAGAAGTCATATGCCTCTGTCACTTGCACCGTAAAAGCTTTCAGCTGGGGATCACAAATCTTTGGAAGAATTGAAGGTTTGTTACTCACACACAATTACTACTCCTGCTTTTGTCTCCTGAACATCTCCGTTCATAGTTTTAGTTTCTTGCTCTGGTTCTGAGAAACTTTTAAAATACATGCTAAAAATGTGTACGTTCTTTTCCAAGAAAATGCAATTTCTTTGGGACAAATGTAGCTAAAGGAATGCCCATGTTGTGCAGAGAAGCCCTTTTGCTTAAAAGGCCCAGTCTGTGTTTTCACTCTCTCTCTCTACACAATATTGACTGTCTAAATTACTTCTTTTAACAACAAATCTCAAGAAAAATATAAAATACTTTCTTACAAATGTTTCCATTTAAACTTACCATACCAGACTCTGTACCAGGTGAATTAAGATGTAAATGTGGATTTCTGAGATACCCATCTTTGTGTGGTTCATCTGGAAAATGATAAGCATTTGCTCTCTTGAAATATGGTCTGTCACAAGGCAGGTTGAATAACCCATGTAATTCCTACGTGCAAATTAGAATAAAGAGGACAATTCAAAATTTGGATTAAGAGAAACACCACTTTGTAAGTAACAAGAGAGAAACGAGCAATTGTAAGAGCAGAGTTCAGTAAATTTAATTAAGCAGATTTTAGTATATTACTATTCAGCAGGTATGTTTACTGCTAGATCTCACCTCTCATCAGAAGCTCATGGAGGGTTACTTTCTATCCTAAAGGGCCCACCCACTACTTTACGCAGTCCCGTTACACACCGCCTGCTGCCGAGGGCATCATGCGTGACAAGTGTCTTATGCAAGTATGGTAAAATACACCGTAACAGAAAAGTATTAGTTTTACCTATGTAGTAATGTAGATACACACACTCAGAATTATAATCTTAACTAGTACTGAAGACATAAAATACTACATAAATAAATATCTTTAAATCTCTTAAGCACTGTTTACAAACAGAGTCCACATTTAAAGAGATACATTGTCTTATTTGACAGGGTTTAAGAGTGAAAGAAATGATAAGATCATCTAGGATAATGTGTGTAACACAGGTAATAATAATAAAATAATAATTTTACGCAGACAGCCCAACACTGGACCAAACTACATTAGCTGCAGTAATGCTTAGCAATCAATAGGTAAAAGTGAACAGGAGACAGAGAGCAGGAAAGACTTCTTTGCCACCAATGCCCGAGGCCTCTGCAAATGCAAGGAATAGATGAGGTTTCATATACCCAAGTAATGCTTCACACAGACTAAGAAAATGAAAAATCCCCACTGCTTCTGCACCTCTAAGGCAGTAGAAGATCCTTTCCCCGCTCTCAGTACGTGCAAACTGTGTGACCTGAACTGGGATCTCCCAGGTACACATCTCAATCTGAAAGCACTGCCACATCAGAACATTTTTCCATTTTTCTAGATGCACCAATGCAAAAGGCAAAAAACAAACAAACAAAAGCTAGCTCAGGCTGGTCAGCTGTGAGCCACAAAAAGCAACTCCCCCAAATAAACAAACAAAAAACCCAACAACACATAATCCGAAGAAAGAAACCAAAATAACCAAACAAACCCCAACCCTAACCTTTTCAGGACACCTGTTAACACACTACAAGTAATCTGATATTCTACCATGGAAGTGGAGAAATTCAAAGAATACAGTACCAGAAGTATAATTTAGATAAAACCTACCTAAACCAAATCCTATGTAGTTTTAAAGTTTCTATTGTTCCCTTATGAAAATGAGATCTGGTACATTTTATAAAATAAATTCCAATAAACAAGCTTCCACATTCAGTATACTGCTTCAGTTATAATAAACAGAAGTATGTTAGTATTTATTCTATGTTGGCTAAATTAAAAGCTTTACCACTGCTTCAGTTACAATAATAATAAAAAAAAAAATTAAAAAGTCAGATTCTGTTAGTATTTGTTGGCTTTACCTTTCTGTAACTTTCCAATTGATCATCTGAAATACCTGTAGGATACGAGATTGTTACAAGATTATTTTTTCCTGGTAACATGAAATGAAATTGTTCTGGTACAACAATTGATGTTCCCTTCATATATTTCATGATACATCTTTCCATGTCAGCTAATTGCCTGTGAATTGCTTTCACTAGGAGATTTTGTACCCTGAAAAGTAAAAGGGAGAATATTTAAGAAATGATGGTGATTATTTTCTCTCACAGCTCTGACAGTTATACAATTCTTAGATGCATATTTGCACCTGCTCTGATGAACTTACTACTTCCATGCTTCCACTCCCACAGCGAAAGACAGAACCTCACCGTGCTTTACTCAAAGCACATCTACGTACAGAAACTACTCCCTAAGTGATTCAACCCTCCAAAGTGCAGGTACCCTGCTCTGCTACCAGAAACACAACCATTATGAGCATTGGCCAAAATAAAAGTTACATATATCACTATATGGGGTTTTTTTTGCATTTTATCCACCCCACTTGGCATCCTTCAGACTAAAATCCTATGGAAAAAATGCAAGGAAAAAATACAGAGCAAGACTCTCATGTTTTCCACCTTTACCTACCCAGCTGCAGCCCCTAACATAGTACTGAGATTACATAGACTCATCAAATATGCTCCAACTTTTATGCACACTCATGTACTTACAAGAATTTTTAGAATATTTTCCTGACTCTCTCAATTCCTTACTAAGCAATGGTTACAAGTTATCAAATCTATCAGACACTGATAAACTGAATTTTCTGTAGATAGAAAAAGGATTGTGTCTCAAGATTATTAAAGCTAACAGCTGTCTACAGGAGCTTTTATTATTTACACAGTTAAATTCCATTACAAAAATACTACGTGCTACTTCATTAAACTGATTAATCATATGATATGATAGCTTTACTTCATTATTTCAAGAAAAAGCAGAAGTGAAGCTGAAAAATTACAAGTTTGGGATAACACTTACTTTCCCCATGTTTCTTCTGGAGAAACAGACACGACAACATCAACAGGTAATGTCATATTAATGTAGTGGTGCTCTTTATTTTCCCTTTCAATGACTGGAGCCAAAGCAGGTAATGAAGATGTCATTTCCAACATGAGGTCTATATTGACTATCTGCTGCTGCAGAGAATAAAGACACCAATAGTACATCTCCAACACCACATGCACCAAGAAGGCAAGATAAAGATTGTAGATATTTGGTATCAGACTCAGTAATGAAACAACTGGGTTTAAAAAAAAGCTAGCAATGTTAAAGACAAACTTCTACATGCTGATCTACTGTAGACGGATCTCTGCATTCATGCCCAGTCTCAATGGCTTTAGAAGGATTCTTTTAAGTCACGCCAATGTCTATTTGTGTACAGCAAAGCCTATGGAGGGCAGATCTAAACATTTTTAAATTACAGGTTGTCTGATATAATTTATTAGCGTGGTGAGACACATACCGTATCTTGTAACTTTTTATCCTTTTTTTTGCCAAGCTTTCGTTTGGTCTCATCATCTTGATCAAACCTGAAGTATTAACAGAAAAAGAAATTTCTATAATATGAAATTAATCTATTTAAAAATATATATAATTTTAAAATATACTCACTGTATAAATCGTCGTATCTCCTTACAAGCAGATTCATCAGTCAGCTCTGGAACAGTGTTCGTACCATTGTTAGGCCACACATAGACTGAACTGTGGCAAATTCTTAATACAAGAACATCTGAGGACAGTTTGTTTGCAAGATCACTGAAAACATATCCTAATGCCTTTTTTGTTGATGCCTCTGAAACACAATAAGGATACAGTTAGCCTAGAAAATTCCCTCACTTTTGTTATAGCTGCTGGGCATAGGTTTTAAAAAAAATTGGTATGGTTTGACTTGGAATAAAAACAGAAGTACTGTTATGATCAGGAAAATGGCTACGTAAACAAAAAGTGAGATAAGATTTCACTTAGCACGTCTGTCTCAAACATTCACACTCATACCTGCCTGAACAAAAGCGAAATATGAAGAGCTGAATGAATTACAGAAGAATAACTTACATCGTAGTCAATTCTCATATTGGTAACTCTTAACTAAGACTATGGTTGTAAACGAACTTCTACGTTCAAACTTCTACATATGGTTGTATTTAGTCTTTTGAGTAAATACTAGAAAGATTCAATCTGAGTCACATATTTCTGACTTCATAGCATTATCCAGAAATACAAACCAAAACCATACTAATTTTTTGGAAAAGCAGGGCCTATACTCTAGCTGCAGACCAAATTTTGGCCAATGTACACCTGTAACAGTAAGCCACACCCTGGTCAGCCTGCATCTTTATTACTGGTATAGATGTCTGTCTTTCAGAGCTTGACTTGACTTTTTAAGTTTCATCCACTCCTTACAACCTGAACAGATACTGGATATGACAGAGCAACTTTTGCACATCACCAGCACTGTTTTCCTCACTGAGGAGATTAACAGCCATTACTTAAAATGCAACAAACTATATAAAGCCTTACAAGCTATCAAAGACTATGCTGAACTGTATTTCTTAACTTCAGTTTGGCCACTATTAGTTGACTTCTGCACTAGAAGTCTATAAAAGCTACAGTATTAGAAAAATTAAACAAACCCCAACATAATTAGCTAAATCTGCTCCAAAAGAAAAATCTCACTGCCTACAGCAGAGTGGTCTGCCATATTCACATACTAACTATTTCTCTGTAGACTATTATGCTGCACTTGGACAATCTCAGTTTCACTCTGCTTCGCTGTAGTTAAAATGAAATACACTGTAAAAAAAGCCAGATAAATAGCCTTTCTCTAAGGATGCAATTCACAAAAAGTCGCTATGTGCAATGCCAACCTATTTGACACTTTCTGTTCCACCTCATGAACTGAAATGAGCCAAAGTTCCTTCTCAAGGTTCACTAGCACTGAATTCAGTTTCCAGCAAAGACACATCCTTTTAAAACACAGAACGAGCTACAGCTGAGCTAGAGACACCCTCCTTCCGCACTATGATAGCTCAGCCACCACTTGTAGCTTCGAGCAGACTTTCTGAAGTGAATGTCACGATACTGTAAGAATGTGGGACTAAAAGAGCCTCTTCACACCATATGGTCTAGTCCCAATTCCACATGAAACTGCAGTAGCCAATCCCACCCAAATTCAGTAGAGTAACTAGTTAGCTTGTTCATCTTCTCCATTTCTCTAGAGAGACTGGACCACAATCTCAAAACTGTATTATTAATATAATCCTGTTATAATGACTTAATTGTCATCACTATTCTCTGCTTGCTTGGAATTTCAGGGTCAACTTTGGATTGAAACTGAAAAGTGATCCCAATACTATATCCCTAAGTAGGAAAAATATGTGAATATAATTACCTAAAAATGGCAACTTAAACTTTACTTCAAATCAAAACAAAACATACAATGGAAAAAGACTGTCAGAAAATTAACAGAGATAAAGAATAACGTTTTTTGTACTTCATATTTACAGGTTAGGGAAGAAGCACTTCACATCAGATGAAATGCCAAGAAAATAAACATTTATAACATTTATATAAATAACCTTTTATTAAGCAATCTATTATAGTCTTACAGACACACCATCAGTAGTTGCTAGCTGAAATGCAAGATCCAAGCCCCCTCTTATTCTAAAGAGTATGTCCATAGCTTCTAGAATTACCTAAGGAGAAAAGAGAGGCAATGAAAATGAATAGTTATTTCAGCATGCTTTCTCTCAAGTTACAATTGACTGTTATTATGCCACAGTGTGTGAGCACACCAGTAATTACTGCATCTGTAGCAGGGGATGAAAGGCCAGTGAATAAACTGGGAACTGAGCAGCGCAGCAGCACACAGTTGCCAGAGTCAGTACCTCAATTACAAGTGCTGCTACAAACAGTCCTTAAAATACATTTCCTACCAAAACAGGAAAGACCAAGTTCTATAATTTTACCACTTAGAAATATCTTGGGCAAAATGTCATTGTTTCTCATCGTTTCAATCCAAATGTTGTGTTTCTCTTATGAGTCTGGTCCAGTTCAAGTAAACCAAGTGCTGCAAGTGAGTTTCAGGTTTGACAGAAGAGCTGCTTATGCCAGCACAGAAACCACCCAGCTGTTTCTTTCCCCCTCCCAAGTCCCTGCTCTGTGCCCCCACAACTGCTTGTTGCAGACGTTTTAACATGAACTTCATCAGAGAACTCCTCCAGATGGTAAACCACCCTTTTATTGAGAGAAGGCTTTATCAGCCAGATCAACTCCCAGCCAAGTTCAACATATCGCTACGAAAACAGTTGTGCCAGGACAGAGAGGAACATCAGGTGAAAGCCCAGAAGAGCGTGGGTATTGCTCAATCTAACAGTCAAAAGAAGAAATGCTCTTAATTGCTCTAAAAAACCCCCACCAAACACCTGAAAGAATAATTACACTACGACCCTTTGGAAAGACGTATCGCCTAACTGTTTGCTGACAAAGTATGGGAAACTTCCAGGTGCAATGCTGTCACTATTCATGAAAAAAAAGAATCAAAAACATAGGACTAGTATTCTTTCCATTAAAAGCATTCTAAGCAGAAACATATAAAAAGATACGCATGGCTGATGGAAATGTAAGCATCTACGCTTTTAGCTTCGGACGAATGGCTTTTGGGTTTCCGTGGTTCTGGAGTGCAACAGTTTACTCCAAAGCCGCCAAAAAGGCAAGACTGGAATGTCTAATATTTTGGTTCCTGAAGCATAATCCTGAACTACTCAGATAAGAATTATCTACGTTAAAAAGGCCTTGGAGTGTGGGATCCACAAGCGCCAGCACGTGAAAAGAAGTTTGCCTGGCGCTGATGTGGAAGATGTTTTTTATTTGAATCGTTACAAGGCAAGAATGATGTTCACGCAGGAAAAGCAGGGCTCTGCGAAACGAGTGGAGAGAGGACTGGACCTTTTGACAGCGGCTCATCACGGGCGATGAGGTTTTCCGACAGACCGCTGACAGAACCCACGCGGGCCGGGACACCCCTCCGGGTCCCCCCGGGTCAGGCTGCTGCTGCCAGGGGGGGACGAAGGGGCAGCGCGGGAGATGCCGCCGCCCCGCCCCGGGCCCTGCAGAAAGGGCCTCGTCCGCCGAGGGGCCCCTGGGGACTGGAGGCCCAAACGCCGCCGCGGGGTACCCGCCCAGGAGCGGGCAGGCGGGCACCGGCCCCCAGCCCGCCCCGCTCGCCACAAGGACCAGACAGGCGGGGACGAGCCCCCCCAGCCCGCCCCGATCGCCACAGGACCGGACAGACGGGCACCGGCCCCCAGCCCGCCCCGCTCGCCAGGACCGGACAGCGCCGCAGACCGCTCCCCCGCGGCTGTTTCGGGTGTGTGGGGGCGGAAAACGGCCCGGGGGACCTCTAAAGCAAGCCCCCGGCCCCGCCACTGGCCCGCCCGAGCGACAGCTCGCCCTCCCCTCCCCGCTGAGGCCGGGCCCCCGCACCCAGCGGTCCCCAGGGGAGGGGCGGGCTCACCACGTCCCTCAGCGCCGCAGCGGCGGCCCCGCCCGGCCGCATCCCCCTCGCTCACGCGCGCTCTCGCCCGGCTGGAGCCACGTGACGGCTGGCGCCCCGCCTCCCCCCGCCCGTACCCCCGCAGCGCGGCGCTGCGCAGCCGCGATCGCCTTGGGCCGTACCACTGCAGGGAGCCTGGAGGGGGGGGCGGGGGGATTGGACTTTCCCGTCTCCCAGGCAACCGGCACCAACAGAGGGCGAGCGGGGGCCCTGGGCGCTGCCGCCGCCGTGCCGCCTCTCGCTCCGGTCAGCGGCGGGCCCAGGCGAGTGAGGTGCCGGCTCCGGCAAGTAGGTGCGGCGGTGCCGCTCGGTTCCCTCTTGATCCACCGGCCTTCCGTGGCCCGCGGTGCCGCCGCACTCAGCGGTGGGCCGGGGCACTGCGCTGTCTTTAGCTTGGGCAACCAAGCTGTACTTAACCCAGTTTATGTGGTATCTCCGCTCCCTGGCAAAATACTGGTTTTTCCTCACCTTTCCTACAAATTCATCGGGAGACGCTCCAGAATCATGCCTGCCTGCCCGCCCGCTTCCTCGCAATGCTGCTCCTTCAGAGCCAGGCTCATCCCCCTCCTGACATCTCAGTCGCGTCGAACTGCCAAAAAATCCCTCCCATTAATCCCTTGATCAACGATCTTTGCTTCACACTGTAGAATTTAATTTCAGGCCTGTTTGTTTTCGGAAAATTTATTCCTACCCTCCCCATCGATGATGCCAACTCGCTTCATAACAGCGAACCCTTCAGTTTGTTTCCAAGGGTCTGCTTTCTGCCGTCTTTCAGCACTATTTGTTGTCGCCTGCCCTCTGGTTCCTTACCCAACATCCAGATCTACCAGTAACCAAAGGACAGTACTGACTGTACCGGAGGAAGCAATGGTGCACTTTACACTGCATGAACCTCCACCCGTTAAAAAAAAAAAAAAAATTGCTTCAAACTTTTTAAAACTTCACCATGTTGTCCATCCTCTGTGCTGAGCGTAAGCAAAATGTGGCCAGCCCTTCTATTGTAGTGTTCCAGCATATTATTTTTATAATAAAATATATAAAATTATATTACTGTATAGATTTCCAGTGCTGTGCTGCTGTTCCTGCTGCATTTCTGCTCTGCACCCGCATGCCAGATAGAGTTAATGTGTGAGATTAATCTCTCAGAGTTTTCTGCTGCCTGAGTTATTTTCATTCCTATCTTCCATCTTGCCTTTGCCCCCATAGTTAATACCAGTACAGGACTTGGTCTACATCATCTTTAATCTGTATCGTGCCCTAATGTCTCAACTGCCCTGCTCTCTTCTGAGCTGCGTGGACACAGATACTTCACCTATTTGTTTGCATAGCCTTGATTTTTCTGATAATTCTTACATTTCATGACTTTCAAAAAATAGCTTTCCTAACATATTAACCAATTTCTTCTACCTTAATTTCCATTCCTGGTGAATTTACCATATCTTGTTATCTTCCTCCTCAAGGCAGTTCTTCCTCTAGCTGACTCTGATGCCTGTCTCTGCTAGTTTTCACTCTGGGAATCAGATCCCTGATAATCCTAGTGTTAAGCCTGCTCTCTGTTCAAGCCCTTGAGTTCCATACACATGTTGACTAAGCATTTTCCTTAGTTCTGTCGGTGTGATGATGAGGATAAACTAGCATTTACTGTAAATCATTTGCATTAAAACCAAGAAGAAATTGGACCTATTTACCATGACCAGCTCTTAGATTAGTTAGAGGGCTTCCAAAATTCCGCTTTTGTGTTTTACCCCAGATTTGCCCATACACGGATCTTCTCTACCATTATTAGAAAGTGACTGAAAATGATTGCTAGAGATAACCTACAAGATGAAGGAGGACGCTGCTCAGCGTGTTTCATTACTAGCTGTTAATGCCACCAAATCCTCTCATCTGACTACTCTGAAGATACCCATTACAAATTTTGACCCAAACTATGTAAATTCAGTAAGAATTGAACCATTTGTAGTACAAATGCATTTGATTTTCTATCTCTGCTCATGTTTTGAATTTGTTTGAACAGAGGAGATATAATGGTGTCTAAATCCCACATAGTGCATTTGTCCTATAAGCACCAAAGCTGTCAATCATGTTGTAGATTACTTTCTTTAGATTACATGTATTGCTAATATTCTTAACCAAAATGTCTTGCATTTTACTTAAATAAACTTTTTGTTTACAGGTGTGGGCTGCTTATAGAACTTTGCAATAGAACAAATAAACAGAGATACTTCAACCCTCTTAGTGCGGTGCACTGTCACACAGATCCAGCCATGCCTGCGGAAGGGAAAAGTGATATGGAGAGGATTGGCCTCTTCAGTGAAATGGGTTATGTCACCATTGGAGATAAATATGTATCACATTATATGTGTAAGTACATTTCACTTTAATCACTATTGAGTGATAGGGGCGACCTCTAGTATCCATCTACTTTCAGAATCACTATTTCCTAATGTTTTTTTGTTTTGTTTTGTTTTGTTTTTTGTTAGAGGGAACTGCTTCTTCATGCATATTCTTTGCTTGGGTCCGTATTATTAAGACAAAGGCTTGGTATGTTGTAATGAATGTATAGAAGAAAGGAAAAATCCAGTAAAACTGAAAAATACGTACGCATAATAGGCTGATAAAATATTCTAGCCTATACATTTTTTTAAATATTAATTATCTGCAAGTTACCAGTATTTTCCCGCTTTTGTGAAAAACAATAGTGGTTTTTATGTACTCTTCCGGCAGTTGTTCCGTTACTGACAATTACGTTGTCATTATTTTTAAATTGCTGTTGCACCTTTTTTTCTGTTCTGATCTGACTTGTGTGTGAGATTCCCCATCCTCTCTTTTAAAATAATGCTATCTTTTCATTGTTGTTTAATGGAAATACTCATTGAGAAAGGTAATTTTTGTAACTAGTGAGGTTACAGAGGTTAACCCTCAGTAGCTGCTTTGAAGCGATAATGCAAAATAATCCTGGCTTCTCAATACAGACATTTCTGCTGTGGTGTTGTGTCAGTGAACATGTCCACCAGAACCCTGGCTGATACACTTGTGCCAAGCTGAGCTGCTGGGGATTCAAAACCCAGCTGGAGGCACTTAAGCTATTCTACGTGCTCTGTAATTGGGGGAGAGAGCGCTACTCCCCTAAAGTATTCCTCGTAGTATATAACTAGGTATTGGCTCCAGCTCTGAATTGTAGTCTGGGGTAACCAATCTCTCTCTCTTGCCTGTAAAGCAAGTTGCAGGGGTTAGAAAACTAAAACTAGGTGCTGTGAATACCTTCTCATAGCATTGTCTTTCAGGTATAACCATTCACATGCACGATTTACAAGTTAAATGCTCTGTAGTACATTCTTTGAGCCACCCAGATCCAGACCTTAGGTTTTTAATGTAGGCTAAGAGAAGCACTAACATCGAACAACTATTTACAGTGCTTACTTTTTTAAAGGCCCTTTTAACGAAGCTGCGAGCAAGAACAGACAGATGTTACCTGGGGGGACCAAAACACTGTCAGCTCTGCAGGCAGGTTATTTTGAGCCTCAGTTTGTGAGGATTTTCGATGGTGAAGCCTACTCAAATCCTGTTCAGCTAAGGAGACGGTATAGATTGGCAGAATCAAAGAAAAATTTGGGCAAAGCCTTCCTTCCCAGTAATGGAGACAAATTGCCGTAAGTGTTGTGAAAATGTTTTAAAT
This sequence comes from Gorsachius goisagi, assembly GCA_018403395.1. Taxonomy (NCBI): domain Eukaryota; kingdom Metazoa; phylum Chordata; class Aves; order Pelecaniformes; family Ardeidae; genus Gorsachius; species Gorsachius goisagi. Next base: position 62,769 of record BOSO01003824.1, read on the forward strand.
TGACCTTTTTTTCTTTTCTGTACGCTAAAGATGATTTTCACAAATTATTTCTTATAAAACCTGTAATGGGAGTACAATATTGTTGTTTTATACAATGTAGTGTCAGTCAGTACTGAGCGAAGAATTTTGAGCAGCAACAAAGGGAATGCTGAACACAGGTAGAAATCAGGTCCTGATGCTTGCTCTTAACTACTGGTTTTTGCTGTAAACAGTTTTCTTACCCTTTAGCTTTTTATTTTTGATGAAAATGAAGGTGGCTATGCAAAAAGGGTGTGGATAATTAACAAATGAATATTTCATTTTAATTTAGGAGAAAATCTGTTGGAACTTGTCAGATACAGTATCTTCTCCCTCCCATTTCTGAGCCTCCCAAAATAGAGATGGCATATATATTGCATAAGCAGTAGGAAAAGGGGCCATTATCCAGGTGCTGTTTTCCTCTCAGCGAATACATATCCATTATCTTTCTGCTAGAAAAAATACCAGTTATCCTATAGGATGATCAGAAGATGTTAGAGAGCTGAGGAACATATGCAGAATACTAAAATAAATGCATCTTTGCTATTTGCACATTAATTGCATGACAGAATGACACAATGCTATTGGTGTCACATAACTATTATTATTCACATGTAAAAACATGTAAAAAACAGATTTATAACTATACAGTCTTGGTTTGTTCTTGTTGCTGCAATAAGAGACAGGAGGATTTAGTCTGTGTGCAGGGCCTAGTTCTCACAGTCTCATGGTTATATTTAGTCATATCTTTCTGCAGCTTTGCTTTTGGAAAGTTTATTTTATGTATATATATTTTAGGATGCAAGGATTAGCTATGTTCTGTTGCATGTTACAGGAACACTTTAGCTTTTAATAGGAATGTAAGACATGGTGTGTGGGCTTTCTGTTGGATATTTGTGTGCTATTTCTGATAGGACAGACAATGTGTGAGCCCCATGTTCAAAACTTTTTTTCAGCTACAACTTGACTTTATAGCAACCAAATTATTTATAAGGGTTTAACTGTTAGAAACACCTAGGCACTGATTTCAAATCCATGACAGTCAATGACAGTCCTGTTTCACTTCCTTTCTGGGTTCTGAGTCCAACAGTGGGAGTCTTGCTTACAATGAAGACCTGCTAATGTGCTCTCTTCCATGTACTGCCTCCACAAATGCACTCGTTGGCTGTGGGTGAAGCAGCTCCTGCTCTTATTCTTGTTGTAAGACTTTTGCATTCTTCTAGGCATGGACTTTAGGACAGGTTCTTTATTGTCTTTATGATCCCCTAATCTGTCCTGGCAGAGTAGTACAAAGCAGGGGCTGGGAAAGTGGTTAGGTTGCCTTTTAAAGGAATCCTGAAGCAATTATGGAGAGAGATTATACAATTCTTATATCCAAAACTGACTCCCATCGTAACTAAGGAACTAGTGCTCTGTTGCTGTTCATTGAGTTCTTATTCTTGGCTGCCTGAACGACAAGCAGCTCTAGGGAATCTTTCCTTTAAATTGGAGTCACATTTGTTGTTGGCTGCAAATAGAAAGGTTGCAAAGATATCATGTTCTGAAGAAGTGACTGAAGCCCGTGTCTTCCTTTTCTTCATATATCCTCTGTTATTTTGTTACTGGCATATATAAAGCCTACGCACAGAACTGACATTTAAAAAATATGAAATAAAGCACCTAAGAGCTAGGAAACACCCAGACAAAAGTTGTCTCTGCACTGTCAGTTTACCCATTTTTTTCTATATATGGGTTTATGAAGTCCCTAAATAAAGGGAGGGTAATGAACCTAATGAGGTTAGCGTTCTGTACAAAGATGACTAATGTTATCTTGGCATCCTAATCCTGTCAGTATTCATTAATGGCCCTTTTAAGTAGGAACTCATTGAGACACTTTACTGTCTCCCCACAATAACTGCCAACAGTACAGGCAAAGCAGATTACCTTGGCTATCTGGAGTAGTTGATAGATCTCATACAGGAGCCCCTGTTTGGTTATTTTTTTGTACCATTTTGGGGTGTGGGGACAGAGGGGTTGGTTGTTTGGGGGGTTTTTTTGGACAACTGTAACTGCAGCTTAGTGGACCAAATTGTTGTTCAGCTATTTCATTAGTTTGTCTTGGTCCTTTTCTCCTTTAGCGGCTGTATGATCATGTACTTTGAGAGCACGTCATACACGTGTCAGCAAATACTGATTTTCAAGTTGTTTTTTAAAAAAACAGTCTTTGTGAATTCCTGCAGCTTTGTGGGCAGAGGTATTTCTCCTAAATGAGCTGTGCTTCCTTTTACTTCTGTGACAAGACAGAAATTTAACTAGTCCTAACATCTTCCAGAAGAAAAACCTTTCAGACAGGTACCCCACGTTGCCTGTCACTCCATTTTCATACCAACACAAACTTAATGTTCTCTGTAAACTTGTGGGAAAGCCTGTCCTCTTGAAATCAAGCATCCAGTCTGTTTAACCTATTCCTCTGGGTCTCCATTTGCGAATCTGTCTCTACCAGCGTTACTTCACCTTGTTGGCACAAAATTAAAACAACCTCTATTAAGCATATTTATATCATTAAGATACCTTAACACTTCATGTCTGCCGCCATCTTGTTTCTTTTTTGTCCATAACATGGAATTGCTGCAGTAGTAGATCCATGGACAGCGGATCTGATCTGGTTTTATATTTTACTCTTGAGATGTATATATTGTTTGGGTTTTCTACTTGCTGCCATTTCAGCACACTAGATATGGACAGCCTGAAATATTTGCAGAACATTAATTAATGTGTTCATTTCCTGTTTTTAAGATGTGGACTTGGCAGCTATTATGGAACCATAGGAGGCCCATATGCATATTTCAGTCCACAACTGAAAGCCAAAGAAAGATACATTCCTCCTGGAAAGAATTTTTATACTAATCCAGGAAAGAAAGGAACTGGATATGGGTAACTTCACAATATTGCTTCTTACAGAGTATTTTATTGTTTCTTGAGTTTTGAACATCTAAGTAATTAATTTTGTTTTTACAGTTATGCAAACCTTACTATAGGTGAACAATATCCACATGAACCTGATGGGTATGACTTGGAAAGAATAAATGCAAAGGTAAAAATATTTGTCTTTATTATGTGCTAGTGTTATGATTATTTATTACAATTTACATGAACTTTTTGTTCCCTGTGGTGTTTCCTTTAGCTTGAAATAACTAATGGATATTTACAAAGTGGAGAAAGGAAAACAAATTAATGACCATCTCGTATAAAAAAGATTTAGGTATTGTTAATTTATTGTTTTTTCTTTGGAACATCTGGAAGTATCCCACACAAGTTCTACCATTCAGGATTTGACCTTAATTTTTTTATTTGGAGGCCTTAAGCTACAATGCAATAATAACCAAACAATGCAAATAGCAAGAACCATAATACTTCTATGTTGTCAGAAGAGTGGGACCTCATTATCCTGGATGCTATATAAAAAAACCCCTTTTCCTTTTTTTGATATAAGTTCATAAATCTGAGAAAACTCGTAAATTTGCTTGCACTGATTTTAGTTATCCTGTATATTTTCATTATATGTAGTGAAAAATGGCAGCAGGAGAACATTTTTTGGTCTAGGGTAAGAACAAGACTAGAAGAAGCAATTCAGCTACCTGCAGCTGAGACAAATTCAGAGTCAAAACTAAAGCATCCAGTGCAGAAAATGAGAACAACAGAGAAAAGAGAGAGGTGGGATTGTTTCCACTGGATAGAAAAAAAGGAATTTGATTGAGACATTAGCGTGAATTACCAGGTGATACTGTATTACTGATGATACATTTTATGCTTGTCTTTTAATTGTTCATAATGCTTTAACCTATTTTATTTTAAAATGGAATCTGGGAAGACTAGGCAACATCTCCCCATGGTACAAAGAACCAATTCCTAGAGAAGCTCACCTTAGTAGGGTGCTCAGAATCTGGGAGATGTAGTGGCCAGGGTTCACAAAGTTGAGCAGCTGGGATGCATGCAGGAAGAATTTTCAAGCATGTATGTATGCATGTATGGCCAAGATACAGATATACAGTACGGTTAGACACATCTTAAATGCACAGTGCTTTTCCTGACATTTTCCTACCATACTTTCATAGTGATTGTTGTGCTTCCTGGTCAGTGAATCTACGTTCATTAATATACCCACCATGAATATATTTGGTGGGTATATAAAATACCTCGATCATCAAACAAGAGCAAAGAAAGTTAGAGTGAACATTCTCCAAGACTAAATTGAAGTGCTTTCTATTTTTCTCTTAGAATAGCATACAGTAAAAATCCTCAAGATTCTTTCTTTCAAAGTATTTGTTTTACAGAAAGTGCAAGAGGAACACAAACGGTTGGTTAAAGGAGGGCCTTTCAAGTTAAATCTATATCCCCAGGAGTATTTTGACATGAATCCCTATTTTAGTGACAAACCTTTGCCACCTGTGAAAAAGCCACCTCCAGAGAAGCCAATTGCACCACCTTTCAAACCAAGTTCTCCTGCTAAAAAGGTTAGTTTGTCTTATAGCTACTGGAGACAAAAGGTAAATATTCAGATATTTCCTGTTAAAAGCTTTGCTTACAGTACATAAGATAGAAATAAATGTTTGGGTTTGCTATTAATTTCTTATTTTTCTTGCAAAAGATATTATTCCACTTGCTTTATTTTCAATTTTCAAAGCAATGAAATCTTGTCTGACCCAAAACCAACTGCTAACCAGTTTCAAGTAACCTAAAAAGTGTTTATCTTTGAAGTCTCCATAGTGCTGTTAACATACAGTTAATTGGCTGCATACACCACAAAAAGATGCAAAGCAGAAGGTTTTGCAATAAATGACAGTAAGACTAGATTACTGTAGCTAAATGAAATACTCTCCTATTTTGGACTCTGTCAGTCACTCTCATAATTTCTGAACCTGCTAATTACTCTTAGCCTATATAGACCAACATTCTAGAAGTGTCATGGGAATGGATAGCTGGAAGGAGCAGAAAAACCTAAGGAAGTCCCTCTGCTTAGGGAAAGGCTGCAGAATAAACTCGGGAATTACCTGTTGCTTGTCCATCAACAAACCTTATTTTCACTTTGAAATGGGTTTAAGGTACATAAATTTGTCTCTCTTAAATGACTCCAGATACCTAATACAGTAACACCCCTCAATCTGTCACTTTTCAGCTCTTCATTTTGGAGTTCCATTGTCAGTCATTTAATACTGTGCTCTGCTAACCACTATTTTCCTATTATTATGTCCTTCACCCTTGGCTTATTTGACTGACATTAATTCATCTGAGGAAGGTGATGGTAGCAAGGAAAATATAACTATTCAGAAAGAGACAGCAAAAATGCTTAAACATGAATAATTGTGTTGGGTGTTTGGCCTCATAGATGAGGCAGCTGAGGTCTTTCAGAACAGAAATCTGTTCGGAAAAGTTAGCTGCTAGAAAGTCAGCACGTCGTCTGTCTGACAATGCTGGTGATCCTGCTCCAGGCTCCCCATCTTTCACACCATATATGCCTCACAATCTGTCTGCTATATAAATTCTTACGGGAAGAATCACTTTATTGTTGATTGAATCGCTTACTCCTTCACTTTTCAGGAATGCAGCCTCAGCAGACTGTAGGGTTTAGCTGTACCAGGGGATTGCAAAGAATCAATCAGGTCTCCGCATGTTTTTTAACTAAAATTTGCCACTCTTGCAGTACTAGCGGACATAATGTGTCAGGAAAAGCCAATGCTGTATTCAATCCTGTATGTCAGAAAGCTTATTGATAATAATGCCCAGGCCTGGCTGTATGTAACAATCCCTACACCACTACTGGACATGGAGGTGTAAACTAATAAATAATAATTAGCAAATAAATAAATAAATAGTAAACTAATAGTGACATAGGAATTCCCTTTTTTTTTGCCAAATCATAGCTCATTTTAGTGAGTTATGCTTTTACGTTTGCTGTCACATTTTTAAGGTCTTTTCCTCAAAATCCAGACTTATGAAAGAACATTTAAAACTAAGAATTCATCAAAATAATGACTAAAATTTTCCTTACAGTTTTCATTACAAATTTAAGGCATATTTGGGTTTTGGTTTTTATATAATATGATGCAGTCTGCTATTCAGTATTCTTACTTGCTTTTGCATGAGAAATATTTTCATTAACTCAATTATATTGTAGATTGGCACTTCAAAAAGTTCTTTTTTTTTTCAGTCAGGAGGCATGAAAGGAGGCACATTTGATCCTTACCCAAGCCATTCTGCTGACCCTTATGTAATTACAAAATCTAGGGTTGTCACAACTAATAAAGAACGACAGATTTTTCATCCTCCTCCTGGACCAAAAAGCAGACCTGTTACAAGCATAATAACTTTAAATGTCTCAAGGTAAGCTCCTTTGAGTTGAGTTCATGTTTCCTGTACAGGGTCTACCAAAAGTCATTAGCACAGTTGTTTATTACTGTCTAAAATAATTGAATAAATGAAGGAAGAAATTAGTAAGAAAAGGATAAGAAATGTGTAAGTAACTTGGCTTTCAAAATTTATTCCTACTCTCTTCCGTAAATTTGAATTACTTTACAAGGCTATACGTATCATAGAGACCTTCAAAATCATGCTATACAGATGTCACTGAAAATTTTTTTTTTTAATTCTTTTCTGACTTGATGAATGTAAAAAGACCATGAATGTTCCTGTTAAAACCAAAATCTGGTTTTGTTTTCCCTTATGTTTATGGAATAAAATTGGCTCCCTCTGCTGGCAAACATAATATTAGGTAATCTAAGCCTGTGAAGCTTTTGAAACTCAATTTGGCACTCAAATTGGATTCCTAACTACAGATCTGTCACTGTGCAGTGTTAGGTTTATAGTACACAGTGTCTGTATATAGGTAGATAAGCACATAATTCTTTACTTTTTTGTCTTACTAATCTATAATCCTTATATTTAAACTAATTTATCTTCTGGCTTTGGCTCTGTTGTAATTCAAACAGAAAATCAAGACTATTCTTTAGAGTCATTTAGAGAAATCACTTTCAAATGCAGACTTCTAAGATTGCATGTAGAACAGTTAAGCATATTATTTTGCATAGTCCATGGGTAACATGAAATATTTTAGAAATACATGATTAAAATTTGAAAAGCTGTCTTAGAGAAATCTGCTTCACGTTTGTGATTTGTCTTTTACACATCATATGTGAAGCCTAAGAAATACACCTCCCTTATTCACCCATTCACCCATATTCTATTTACTTTATTCCACCACGTATTAGCATTTGCATGATTGCTTTTTAAGTTGCAGGGATAGTTTGAAGTTTTTATTTACACTGACAGGGCAGAACCAGAAGCTACATATTACTCCACATTGCTTTTTATTACTAATGGAAAGTAAGAAAGAATCGAAAGTAACTTTTTGGTGGTAACTACCAACACTGATGTATGAAAGTACAATTTAGTGTAGGTATGAAGCTCACAGATTTTAAGAAATGTGGTAAGACATTTTTCAAATCATCTGCTTCCCTGCTGAATTACAGTTCTTTATGTACTTTCCATTGGAAAGCTTATCTTCTGGTATTTGGACCATAGTCCTATAATTGGATTTGCTAGCGTAGATTCTTGCTCTCATGCAGAGCTCTATTGAAATAAATTTGACTACACGAGGATTCAAGTAATTAAATCTAATTACAGGACTGGGTGTACCACAGTTTTTCATTTTTACAAAAACTCCTGTGATTCGTACAGTGATATTCTACAAAAATCTATTAAGTTTCTCTTCATTTACATTTCAGATCATTAAATGTAAAGAACTACAAGACTGCACAGCTGACATCTTATTAGGTACAAACGGTGAAATGAAGGGTACACTTTTCAGACTCTGTAAAATATTAGCAAAGCAAATAAAAATGTGAAAAGTGGAATTCAAGTATATAGGGCAGTCCAGCCTGTTTAATTATTAAGAACGCAATCTTTTGCTTCTAAATACAAAGCTATAATAAATAATTCAAGATCATTAAGTCCAATGTTGTATTTTTATATAAATTTTCATCTTATTGCTTAACGGGACTTTTGAAATACACTTTTTGAAAACATACTTTCTAAGGAGTAATTTGGATTGCAAATTTACTATATATTGCAGTGGAAGAAAATGCGTGTATTTTAAAGTGAGTATCAGTGTATGTATTAACCAAGGTAGTCATATGTAGCCTGCAGTGAAACTAAGGTAATTGTTTCCCTTTAGTAGAATTACAACTTGTACTTTATTTCAACTACAGTTTTGTGTAAGAATTGTCTTAAAAATATGTAACTTTTTAGTTTTGATGACCTCCTCAAAATGACCAATATTGAGCATTGTTCAACACCAGACCACATGCAGGCTGTTAGGAAGGGAGGAGTTATCTCTATTTACCAGTATCTATTTACCACTCTTCCTCAATTTCCCAGCAACCATAAGTGCTGCCATATTCTTCAAGAGCAGCTTAATTTCACTTTGCCTACATGGAAGGTTCCTAACAAATCTGATCCATCCTTCAAACTAGCTTCTTCTAAGATGGTACTGTGATCCTAATTTTTAATACTTTTTGTCAGTTTTTTTATGTGGTCCAAGAAATTTATTCATGTAAATCAAAGCTAATTTATTATAAAAATTAAAAAATACTCAGCATTATTTATTCAAATTATTACATGAAGACAAAATTTCTTTATCTATTTTTATTAAAGACTTATCATACCACTGTAGAATATTAATAAAATGGTATCCTTACTGCTGTTCACAGGATAATAGTTTTTTAAAGAAATTCCAGACTGGAGCTCACATTTCCTAGAGTCAATGAAAATAAAAATAAACCCAAGAATTGTTAGTCAGGTCTTCCAGCATGTGTTGAAGCATAAAACCTTAAGATCAACAGGACTCAAAAATATTTTAAAATACTAATTTATAGAAGAATTTCTATGTTTTCTCTATCCAAAGACCTATAACAGAATTTTGTCTTTCTTTGTTTATACCTTGGATTAGATAATGGTACTGGTGCTGATTTTAGGTACCTTCGTGTCATCTTTGTACAGAGTTATCAGGAACACTTGCCATATTGTTCAGTTGTGAAGTCTGCAGACACAGCATTCCTAGGTAGATTAAACTGTACTTAACTTCCTCCTAACTGCTGTTCTGACGTCATACAGCTGATGAAGACAGCTCTGAGTATGTCTGTCTCTTTTTGCAATTCTTCCTCTTCTATTTTCTTCTGTTTCATTAATCTTTTCATTCGCTAACAAGATGGAAATACTGAAAGCTGATTAAAATGTATGGAGCTTAATTAAAAAAGAAAAAAATAAATCCAGCTTGTTTGAGAAGATGTTAGTGCATGTGGACTAGCCTCATGTGGTCATCATGGAAGCCAATAACTGATAAGTACCCACCAGAAAATGTGTGTAATACATCTCTTTCATTTTCAGTAGTCCACAGGAGATTTTCTAATAGTAAGTGTTCTTTGGTCAATTTTCTAATGTCACTTTCATATTTGGAAGCATCTTGTCTATCGATACTCCTGCAATTCTTTCTTAAGTAACTGATTTTCCTCTATGACGTTTGTTACTGCTGTTGCATTCTCCATTTGCCCTGGTCAAGTTAGACTTTAAAAGATCAATATCTGCTTTTGCATTTTTGAGTTCAGTCATGAGCTTCTTTTCTGTATAAGTGTTGTGGTTTAGCCCCAGATGGCAACTAAACACCACACAGCTGCTCACTCACTCACCCTCCCAGTGGGATAGGGGAGAGAATGGGAAGGGTAAAAGTGAGAAAACTCATGGGTTGAGCCAAAGACAGTTTAATAGGGAAAGCAAAAGCTGCACACGCAAGCAAAGCAAAACGAAGAATTCATTCACTACCTCCCATGGGCAGGCAGGTGTTCAGCCATCTCCAGGCAAGCAGGGCTCCATCATGCATAACGGTTACTTGGGAAGACAAATGCCATCACTCCAAACATCCCACCCCTTCCTTCTTCCTCCCCCAGCTTTATATGCTGAGCATGACATCCTATGGTACGGAATAGCCCTCTGGTCAATCGGGGTCAGCTGCCCCAGCTATGTCCCCTCCCAGCTTCTTGTGACCCCCCAGCCTCCTCATTGGTGAGGTGGGGTGAGAAGCAGAAAAGGCCTTGACTCTGTGTAAGCACTGCCCAGCAGTAATGAAAACATCCCTGTGTTATCAACACTGTTTCTAGCACAAATACAAAACACAGCCCCATAGTAGCTACTGTGAAGAAAATTAACTCTACCCCAGCCAAAACCAACACATTCTCCAAAATATTCCCAGGCACAGTTACTATTTTATTTGTTGCATTTCACGCTGATTTCTTTCAAACTCTTGCTCTAGGGAACTATTTTCTGTTGTAAGCTGGGATATTTCTAGTTTAAGTTTTTTATTTGTTTCTTGTAACATGAAGCATTCCTTTTGCAAGAACTTTAGGATTGCATTGAGCCTTTCTCTTTCACAGGTAATAGCAGCCATCTTTTCTTCTACTTTCTGGTTCTTAACTTGAAAATCATGGTGTGTCTGTACTGAATGTTGGTTTCCATTATGGAGTTGATTTCTCTCTTCCTCAAGGTTATTTTTCTGGTTTTGGAGTTGTTCACATTTTCTTAAGAAGCTCTTTGCTTCCTTAACGCATTCCTTGTTATCTTCCTGTGATTTAACCAGCTGGATTTGCACACTTTTCTTTTCTTCAGCTAAATCCTTAATTTGCTTATTACATTTTGTTTTTTTTTTTCCTGAAGACTGTACGGTAATAGTAAGAGGTTCCACTTTGTTGTTGAGGACTAAATTTTCATTTGGAAGATCATGTACTGTTTTGTGCAAATGCTCAGAATTTTTCAGGGACTTCTGCAATGCTTCAGTTTTGCCTTCATATTCAGAGTCTATTTTGATTTCGCTGAACTTCTGATTTCCTGGCCTCAGTAATGTTTGATCTGAAGTAGTCTGTTGTTCTTTTTCTTTTTTTAGTTGCTCTTTGTTATCAAGCATTAGTAGCTTATCTTTCACCATCTTGGAAAAAGAATGAACCTGGAGTCTGTCACCTTTATTGTAATTGATTCTAAATTCTTCATGTACATTTTCGCTTTGAGATTCTGCTTTTTCACTGTATACTGTTATTGGCACATTCAGAGTCTTTGTAAAATTTTTGATCAAAATGTAGGCCATTTTCTTTAACTGGAACTAAACCAATATGTGATTCATCTAAAGAGGTCACAATATCTGCACTTTCTTTTAAGTTATTTGATTTTTCTCTGGATAAAAAGCTGGATTTTTCTGTATTATCTGCTAAAAAATTCAAAGCATTAGAGACTGACTTCTGAAACTCTTGTTTCAGCAACTTGATAGGATATTTAGTGTTGTCTGTTTTATGAAATTCTTTCCCAAATTTGTGGAAAGGTATACGATGTTTAGATTCACTCAGAATTACCTTCTCATGGGCAGCATTCAACCTTTTTGTCTCCAAATCAGTGCCAGATAGCAAAACTTGACATTTACATTCATTTTTATTTGCAAGCATCCTGTTGTTTCCAAACAGATCTTCTGAATTTTCAACCTTTTCAGTTGCTGTAGTTTTAAGTGAAATCCTGTGTGGAAAACTTGCATCACTGATGACATTTCCAGCATTGGAATTTGCTTCCACATGCTCATCTGAACAGGGTTGTTGATCATGATGAACTTTTCTCTTAGAAGGCAGCAATTCAGGATTTTCCATAAGCTACCCCAGAAAATTAAAAACAAATGTCATGCTGTAAAAATTGTGAAACATTGCAGTACTGACATAAGACAACATTGTTACCAAAGCCACTTATCAATCAAGATTTGTACGGTTTACCTCTGCCAATGCCATTTACCCATTAAAAGCATGTAAACAATTATCGTATGCCCCATTTCATTGAGTACTGGGCTTTGGAGCAGGCACAAAATACCAAGTAAATGTCTAAAGCTGATTATATTTCAGCAGAGATGACTTAAGTATGTCTGTGTTTTTGTCATGCCACTCCCTATGAAATCAGAGCAAACTGGAGTTCACACTAAATATAGACAGAAAAAGTAGGGTTTATGCAGCATTTCATAGGAGAGGAAGAAAATTTATTCCCGGTCCTCATTTCTCTCTTCTCTCCTTGACTCTCTGCCCTGTCTCCCTATACTAGGGAATAGTATATGTAATTATGGCTACAGTTCTGCTACCCAGAAAAATCTCAGGAAGAAGATACTGTTGGGGTTTTTTTGTTTTTTTTTTGGTTTTTTTTTGTTTTGTTTTTTTTTTAAATCCAGAATACCCCTTGGGTTATTGTCCAAAAACATGTCACTCTCAAAAACCAAGGTCCAGCTAAAGAATAACTTGTATGTAGGTAAAAATTGTTAAACATACCAGAGATGCATCACTTGGTGTGCAAATCATCAGAAGCTTGTCTGAACTACATAGTGGAGTTTTCACTTTGAATATATTTTTATTTAGTATCTCACAGATTTTAGACTGTACCTGGAAAAGATTGTTTACAGAAAACTTAAATGTAGAAATATTTCATTTTCCAAAAATATCCTATTACTCAAGAAGTTCTCTCTTGGCAAAGACAGACCAGATGGAAGTGGCATGTAGGAATATGGAATCATTTATAACCAACAAAGTGTAAAGCCAAATGTCCTTCCAGCATCAGGTATTTAGCTTTTATATAACAGAACCAGATAAAATGATGGCAGAAAACTGCTCCTGAAAAGGTGGCTTAGCATTTGTGAAAGATGGTGGTTTGCAACAACAGAACAGGTTCTGCTGACAGTGACGTAATGTGGAGTTAACTTCTTTAACAAGAGCTTCCTCGAGTTTACAGTGATATAAATGAGAGAAGGATCTAGTCCTTCCCTTTTTTTCCCGCCTCAGTTTTGTTTTTACTGTTTTTCTGAGGTTTTAAAATAGTTTTTATAAGCCCCCAAATAATACTGTGACTAAGAGAGAGCAAGAACCTAGAAGTGAGATTATTTTATCAGCTATTTTAACATGGATAGATGATTAAATGTATACTTAATGTACACAATAGTCTAAGGATAGATCTTACTTAAAACACCTATGCATTTGTGTTCTACATTTACCATGTTAATACTCTCCAGAGTCTCTCGCTGAAATGTCTGAAATGATTCCAGCTGTTGCTGAAGAACCTAAAATGTATAAAATAAATATCAGAAAATTGGTTGGTAGGGGTTTTTTGTTGTTGTTTTAAATATTGAGATGAGTTAGGATATTTTCTCAGTTGAAATTATGTTCCACCCTGAGTCAACAGGAGTTCATCAAATGCTTATTTCACCATTCAGTAGCCATTTAGAAAGTTATTTGCAGTACTGGAAGGATTTCAGCACAGTTCTTCACAGACAGTTGCTCACATTACAGAAAGCACTGTCACATCTGGCATTACTTTGGATTTTAGTCTTTGCAGTGAGACCAAATGTGCTTCTATTAGAATTCATACTCCAGTTCCAAAAAAATCATCTTTTTGGTTTAGATTATGGTATACTGGTTGGACAACATATGAAAAGTTGGACTGTCTCTGGGATTAGTAAAGGGAAACCCTAGTATTCTGCATTAACAGAAGTAGTATTGGCTAAGCTTTAATGACTTGGAAGTGCTTTAAAATAAACAGTGCAAATTCTTTACATAGATCAAAGGATTTTTCTCTGAATGAATCATTCTTAGGTCACAGGAATTCGGAAGCTTTGTGAAAATCTCAGCTAAAGGACTGAGCGTGTTCATACAGCAAAATTTGTCTAGCTTGCCATGTGTTCTGCTTTGGAAGAAAATTCTCCAAAACATAAAAGAGGAAAAAAAGAGGCAGGCAGAGAAGTACTGTACATCATATACCTGAGTTATGCAACTATACTGATATTAAAACCAAAACCCAAACATATTTTGCTAGTCATTATTCAAGTAGAGATTGTAGTTTGCAAGTAATGCTCTCACTTTCAGAATACTTCAGCAAGTCTGATCTCTTACTGAAAAACATCAGTAAAGAGTGACAGCTCCTATGGTCCTAGCCCTGCATACAGTTAGAAGTATATTGAAGCAATCAAACAATCACTGTATTTATACTCATATTAACCGCTCTGCATCTGGTGAACGATGTGAAAGAGACTAGCTGTAAATTAGAGAAGACTGTGAATACTGAGGATTAACTTCACCCGAGCAGCTCCTGAAATGAGGCACTCATAATCAGGAGGCAGCCTGGGCTGCTCTTGCTGCTCTGGTGCAGGCCAGGTTGTTGGCTGTGTTTTGGCGCTAGGCACATCCATATTCTTAAATAGATGCACCATATGGAAACTCTACTAGCTAAGACTCTTTATGCCCAGTCGTCCTGCTCCTGTCTGCTGTCAGAGTCAAATCAGCTTACTTCCAATGTTGCTTGCAGGTCAGTTGGGTCTTCTGCTCCTACTGTGTGATTATCTGCAAATAAAAATGACACTTTATAAATTAGAAGAGCTTGAAGAGCTATTTCAGATCTAACAAGGGAAAACTGAGAGAATTCAGGCTTGCTGTTCAGCCTGAGGAAGGACACAACCACTTCTTTCTCCCGCCCTGGGTTGTCTGGGTCCCGCTGCAGTTCCCAGCACAGGAGAGGATCATCTACAGGAGAATTAGCCTCTGGAAGGTCTCTGAGGAAGCAGCCCAGGCTCCCGCCAAGAGCCAGTATTGTCTTTGAAAGAGCTGAAGCAGCCGTGGCAAAACACGTACCTCGAGGGGCTGCTGTCACCGCCACGCCGACCAAGTGTGGGGGCTGGCCCCCGGCGAAGGCGGTACAGCCCTTCATGCCACCGCTGCCTCGCCCCTGCGCTGTTTTCCCCCCGCCGGTTCCTCCGCAGGCGGCTGCTTTGCCCACACCATCCCAGGCCTCCCTGGCGCAGCGAGGCATGCTGCCCCCCTCTCGGACAGTGAGATCACAGCTTGCGGCGACACCGCCCCGCGCGCTCCAACGGCCTCGCGTCCGGCCGCCCCCGCGCGGCGGCGCTGCCTAACGCCTTTCTCCCCCTCGGCCGCCTGCCGCCGCGTTCCCACCCGGGCCGTGAGCTCCCCCGGCGGCCCGGAGAGCCGGCAGACCCCGCAGGGTGGCGGAGGAGGGCCGGGCAGTAAGGGCCGAGCAGTGAGGGCCCCGCGGCGGCAGCGGCAGCAGCAGCAGCCGCCCCTTGGCCTGCGGCCAGGCCCCAGCTGCCTGCTCGGGATCGGCCCTGTCAGCCCTGAGGGGAGAGCGGCTCTGCGCCAAGCGCCTCCCGCCTCCTTCCTTTATTTTTTTTGTTGGGGTTGGTGGGGTTTTGTTTGTTTGATTATTTACTTTTTATTGCACATGCCTCCATGCGTTGTCACGCTGCGCTATAGCATAGTTGCGTCTGTGGTACGCGTTTTTGTCATTTACATTTTAAAAGTAATATTCTGCCATGCGTTGTTTAAATATAAATAGATTGCATCAGTGTAGTTTCATCCTGCCAGAAAAAAAAAAAAAGTTTCCCTACCAAAACATTTGGAGCTTCTAAAGCGTATATGAGCAATATTCACTGTAGCGTTTTCCATGCTTGAAGTACAAAAGCAGACGTTCACCATAACTTGTATTTGCCTGAGTAGACTCGCTGAAAGACTCCACAGGTAATGAGGGGCCTCAGGTGAATCAAGTCTGCAGTATTAGGCACAGGTCATTAGGCCTGATTGCTTCTGGTAAATTACCTGTTAGGCTGAAGTACCTGGGAAACCTTTGGCTGCAAAAGCAACTGCTAATAGACGTCATCGATGTTATTTTGGAAAGCTGTACTACCAAAGGTAAAATGCTTTTTAATTTAGTTTTGATCTGTATCAAGTTTTTAAGTTAAAGTTTGTATAACAGTTAATTGGTGAACACTAGCTATTTTTTTAAACCTGGTATTGCATAAAAGCTAAAGATCTGCTGGGATTTGTTGATGAAAGAACTAGTTCAACCTCAAGCTTTTTATTTCACATTCAAATTGTCTGTAGGGGTTTTTTTTAATAGGGAGAGAGAAAGTGGATGAAATGTATAATATGATAGGTCAACTAGTTTAGTGGTGGGAGATGTTGAAGAAATTTGAGTTTTTTAATATTCAGTCATGAGACTTGTTCAGTGCTTATGCTAAAAGTTTACACATGTGCTTATAACATTGGAATATTATAATTCCACAGACTAGCAAAGATGTTGATAATGGTACATTGGAACATCATTTTGGAAGGATAGTTTGCAATTATGTAGATAAAAGAGTTAAGTTGGGATCATGACTCTCAGTCCTTAAGAATGGCATAGCTGTAATATTCCAGGTTTTCAGGCTCTCCAAATAGTTCTAATGTGGCTTTGCAGAAGTACAAAGTTAGTGAAACCGTTTGACACCTGTTGAGGACAGCTGAAGAGTTTAGCGGCTGGAATTAGTCCAGCAGTATTACACAACACCAACAAACATAAATCTTATATTTAGCTACTTACTTTCCTATCCAGAAATATTTTTTTTTCATTTTTGTGGCCTCATAAGCTAAAACTTGGTTTTCCCCTTCTGTTTGCAATCCATAATTAATAGAACATAAAATCTGTTCACTGTAATCTCTCCCCTGCTTATTATTTTTGAGGGTTTTTTTGAACCAATTCTAACATTAGTGACAATGTTGTCTCTGGAGTTGTTTTCTTCAGTACTCTGCCATGAACTAGCATCAGAACATTTTACTGGGAGTCTCTGATGAAGGAATTTGCCTTTAAAGTTTTGGGAATGGTTTTTTTAACGCTAAATATTTTGGGGGTTTGAATCATGCATTTCAGCTTGTCTTTAAGCTATGCTAGCAAATCAAGTACGACTGTTTTTACATTGGGCTGTTTTGTCAAAGATAACTTACAAAATATTTGTAAGTTGTGAAAGATCTGGAAGATAGCAGTAGGCTTTGCTGCCAAACAGTACAAGAGGAAGAAGAATGAACTAGGGATACAATAAAAATTCACCTTTTCAATAAATGTAAAAATAATTTTCAGGCTCAGCTCTTCTGATGGTATAAGCCAGCCAAATTGTGGAAACTTCTGAAAATACTGCATCTTCTTTGTCAGTGAAGATAGAACTATTAAGACCAGCGAGTTCTGCCACTGATATGTGTAGGAATTGGCATCCATGACACATCAAGTTAGTATTACCAGGAGTCCATGTGTGAATTTCAGTCAGTGAGAGAGTAAATCCTGTGGTATACTACCAGTTTAAAGACCAAAGAAAGGTTCTAAAAAATGAAATTATACATCTACCCTAAAAAAGAACATTTACTTGGAAGTTTCTTCATGGTATTCTGCTGCCTCTTTGCACCATCAGAGGGGGTGTGTGCTATAGAGCCTGTCCTTAGTCCATCTGCATTGTGATCTTCCTGGATTCCTGAAAGGCCAGTAAGGACAACAACAGCCTTCTGGAGTTGTCAGCTCTTGTTTGCACTTAAACAAGATCAGCTGTTTGAAAACAGAAAATAAAGCAGAAGCGTCTAGGCCCAAATCAGAGGCAAATGGAGAATGGGTATGGAAGACTTGATCTGAAAACATATGGAAGCCTTAGCCTGAAACCACTATGATAATTGTAAAATTCTGATATACATGTTTATCTGAAAACAAGACTAGTACCCTGTTTAGAAATAAACTATATTGTGCACTTAATTTATTATAAACACATGTCCAGAAATTGACCCATGAGAAACCCTCTGTATTTCTCCAACAAGAAAAAGAGTGAAAAATAACAGAACGTTCTTTTTGGATTTCTTGTGCAATATACAGGAAATTTTTCCAGTGCAGAAATAAGTGCCAGAGATTTAAGCACTGCACAAAATCACAGAAAAAAACAGCAGCCATTAGGTAATTGGCTGCAAATGAAGAATTGGTGTAGCCAGTTTTAGTTCTGTGTTAATAGTCAGTGGAGATATATGTAGCTGTCCTTCCTTCTCTCATGAGTTCTTTTCCATGAAATTTTAGTTACCTGTTTTTAAGATAAAGACTCATCTAAATCGCAGCTTCAACGCAACAGGCTTCTTATTAAAAACCACCCAAAAACCTTCACAAGAGATGTGGAGGGAAAAGAAACTGAAAACCAGGGACAGGAGTAGATAAAATAGAGCAGCAGCTAAAAATTCAGAACATCTGGAAAAAAAACCCCAACAACTTCCAAAAAGTATCAATTTTACATGACAGATTTAAAATATGAAGACATTTATGAAGCATTCTTAATAATTTTGAGGCTGTTGAGCTAGCTTGGAAGAGCTGATAGAATCCATAATTCAGCCTCAAATTGTAATGGTGATCAGAGAGTAAAAAATGGGGGAAAAGTCTGGTAGAAGCAGCCTAAAGTTCTCTTTAGAGATGATATTTTGGAATTTGTTAGGCTTCATAAAATAAGTTTATCAGTAATTTATCAGATTGCAGTCTTGGGGAAAGAAAAGAGAAAAGAAAATGTGCTGAAATATGCAGGGGCAAAGTGTGGGGGACTGAATAGCCAGCTGACTGTCTCAAAGCTTGCTCCTTTGTTTGGCAATGAGCGAAGATCAGCATTGCCGCAGGCAAGGTGGCTTGCAGCCTGGCTGAGGCAGTGGACACCCAGGCGGGGCCGCCTGCCCACCAAGGCTTGCAGTTTGCTGCCACTTAAAGCATGCCAGCAGAACCCTGCCCCTGCCCAGCAACAAGAAAGCGCGCGAATGGAGCCCACCAAAAGGAAGGCGCGCGATACGTGTGCGCATGTGCCGGACCGTGCTCTATAAAAAAGGCTGCAGTCTCGGACTGCGGGGGGACCTCGTGGAAGACCATCGAAGTCAGCGGAGGAAGATCACCGACCTCGTGAACAGACCACCGAAGATTCCGTGTGCGATCACCAAAAACCCCAGAAGCGTGGACCCCCGGGACGCCGCGGATCCATGGTGGTGACTGTCTGCTCTCTTCTATCCTGACCTCTCGCTTTATTTCTTATCTTTCCTTCCTTTCCTGTCGCTGCTTTCTCTCTTTCCCCCGAACAATTCATGAACGGGTGGACTTAGGACATCTGCCCTCGTTTGTGTCTT